>CM040826.1:11870429-12082929 GCA_022828995.1 Vimba vimba
GGCAAGTCTGAGCAGGAGACCTCGTATCTCTGGGGATGTGTGTGCGAAGTGCTCCTGACGTGCGATCAGGTTAAGCAAACAGCTGGAGGGCTGGCTGGGTGACAGGAGAATGAGCGCTGGCTGGCTGCTCCTGGCATTGACTTCACTGCTTGCTTTCAGACCAGTTTATGTTGGCATCACGGTTATTCAAGTTTGATTGCATGTTCATATTGATCGCCCACTTCGGATGCAATGAACTCTCAATGTTTTCATTCTAAAAATGGCACTTTATTGTGGTAAAATCAACTGTTAGTAATGTTTAGCACAGTTATTTTAATCAACTAGACGTGTTTCGCCACTCATTCGAGCAGTTTCGTGTGTTGTGAAATGGCGGTGGTGGTTGCTCAGCATTTAATGTCATCACACGTCACATCATAGGATCTGAATTCTATTAATCCAAAGTCTGACTAATCATTTCTAGTATATGAAATGAGGAACGTAATATATTTTGGTCACAGAGAGTGAGAATCTCTAGCTTATGCCATGAAAACCTGAGCAGCCAATAGCAATTCGCAACTATTTCACGTTTTGACGAATTGGTGGCGAATTCATATAAGTTTGTACAATCTCATTTGTACATTTCTATACGTTCTGGTTACACTCCATTGAGGTTTAGTCAATTAGCAAATAAAGCACAAAGTTATAAAAAGAAATACACCTAAAAAATGACTTATAACAGATATTTCTGGTCTTGAGTGGATTAACAGTGTTAAAGTTGTACACTTTATTTTAAGGTGACGTAGTTACACGTTACTACATGTACTTACTATAGTAATAACAGTAAATTATACCAAATTTACTGTTAAATTAAATTATACCTAACCATAAACGTAACTCTATAATAAGTACATTAATGAATATTACTCAGTACGTAAATGTAAAATTACTATTATTATAATATTATTTTTAATATTATAATAATAGTAATTTTTTAATATTATTATAATTATTATTATTATATACTAATTATTATTAATTTGAGTAAGTACAATGCAACTATGTCTCCTTAAAATAAAGTGAAACCTATGATTATTATTTTATTTAGTGCTGGGAAACAATTAATCTCGATCAATCGCATCCAAAAGAAAAGTTTGTGTTTATATAATATATGTGTGTGTACTGTGTATAATTATTTTGTATATATATAAATAGTGTGTATTTATATATACAAAATAATTATACACAGTACACATGTATACATGCATGTATATATACAGTGCAATGCATAAGTGAATACACCCATGCTAAAGTTGACTAAAAAGAGGAATAAAAAATCATATTTTGGAAATTGAACTTAATGCCTTAATTTAAAAAATTAGGAAAAATCCAACCTTTAAGGACACCAATTTTCTTTGTGAATGAATAATGTATCGTAAATAAATAAATGTTCTTCCTTAAAATACATGGTGCATAAGTGTGTACACCCCTATGTTAAATTCCCATAGAGGCAGGCAGATTTTTATTTTTAAGTATTTTTTTTTAAATTAATTTTTAGGATACTATGCATCCTGATAAAGTTCCCTTGGCCTTTGGAATTAAAATAGCCCCACATCATCACATAGCCTTCACCATACCTAGAGATTGGCATGGGGTACTTTCCATAAGATCATCTCTCAATGCAAATCAAACTAGCTATTAGGCTAACTGAAATAAAACCATGCCAATCTCTAGGTAATCTCTAGCTATTGCACTGTATATAAAAATGTGTTATTTATCTATAAATTATATATATAAATTATATATATATATATATATATATATATATATATATATATATATATATATATATATATATATATATATATATATATATATATATATATACACACACATACACACATACATACATACATACATACATACATACATATATATATATATATATATATATACATACACACACACTATATAGTATATACATGCAAATATTTCTTAAATACATACATGCACATGTGTGTATTTACATATATGTGTGTATTTATATATACAAAATAATTATACACAGTACACACACATATATAAACACAAGCTTTTCTTTTGGATGCGATTAATGGTTGCCCAGCACTAATTTTATTATATTATATTATATTATATTATATTATATTATATTATATTATATTATATTATATTATATTATATTATATTATATTATATTATATTATATTATATTATATTATATTATATTATATTATATTATGTTAATCCATCCAAAAGCAGAACTATCTGTTAAAAAGTTCTTATAGAAGAGAGAGAGAGAAAGAGACTGAATTAGAGGTTGATTTGCATGTTTTGCTGTGCAAAGAAATTTCCAGATTAATTTGATGTTAATTTCAGTAATAAATAAACAAGCAATACTCTGCAACTTTAAACCCATTTTAATGTCACTATGCAGATCTTATCTCAAAATCAGTGCAGAAAAGGCAGTCTTCCTAACAAATTCAGCTCTCGTCTTTCTATAGAGATCAATATACTGGTTTTATATTCTCAATGATTGTTTCTTGGTTTTGGAGATCCAGCTGCTCCTGGTGGCTGCAGTCGGTCTACTGCAATTTGATTTACACTCACACACAAAAAAAGCATCTGTTAAAATAGCAAGTAATTATATGAGTCGTGATGGCAATTATGCAATCAGCAGCGTTCTCTTCTGATTTCGTGACAGCAGATGAGATATGAGCAGTCACATCACTGACTCACATGCTCGCCGGACCATCTGATCAACCGTTTCTATAACGACCAGCAAGCACGTCTAAATATGAACTTGGACCAATTTCTATCGGGCTCTCTTGATATGATTCATAGCTGCATGACCACAACAGAGCTCTAAAAGAATAATTAATAATCTTGCATAAGAATTCACATAGTGTGAAACACATGTTTAATGCTGTTTGCAGGTGAAATGGGCACAAAAAAACTTGGCAAAAAAACAAATAGACTTGCTAAATAAGCCAGCAACTATAGGCGTCGGTATAGGATGTTCACTGAAAAGCACAAGATATTCTTCATTCATTTCAACTAATCAAAAAATCGATTGAGATTCGGGAAGCTCTCTGATTGGTGGATCTCACATCGGGTCCTGACGGGTCAGAATGCAAACAATTCTACCATTATATTCAGCATTCCAACATGACAACCAGACACAAAAGCTTGATTTTTCAGGGGTTTTTTTTAGTTTACGTGGGAATGTATATTATTGTACATTTACATTCATCTTTAAAATGAAAAAATAAAAATAAAAAAATAAAAATAATAATAATAAAAAACAAAAATAAAATAAAAAACATATGTATGTATGTATGTCTGTATGCATATATATATACACACACACACACAAAATGTTATTGTTATTTTTGTGTACTTGAAAAGATTTTTTTATTAATCTTTCAAATTATAAAAAATTTATTTCTATTACAAATTTTATTTACATTTAAATATGTAAAATATCTTTTAATAAATATATCATATATAAACTATAAACATTTATATATACCGTAAATTGTCATGGTTTATATAATAATCTGCATCATATAAAAACTATATCTCAAAACAGATAAATATAAATGTTAAAATTGAAGTATATCTGATCATTTTTTAATTATGATCAAATAATAATATACATATATTATATAATGTATTTTAAGATATTTTAGTATATATATATATATATATATATATATATATATATATATACAGACAGACACACACAGACACACACACACACACACACACACACACACACACACACACACACACACACACACACACACACACACACACACACACACACACACATATATATATATATTAATGTGTACTGCAAATCTTTCTTATGAATTAAAAAAAAAAATCAAATATCTGAACAACTGTGTATAAATGTCATCAAGATATTTTCAAGTCCCAGCTTTGTCCAGTTTCCATTTACCACTGGGCCGTGCTGGAACAATTATTATTTGCTTGCCCAGCTTATTTCCAGTACCAACTTGGACCGTGTTCGCCATGCAGCAAAGGACTCTCGGCCAAAAGTAAGTGGAGATCTGTCGCCACTGAATGGCAGGAAATGACCTTAAGAGAGCTTATCCTGAGTAACAGTAACTTAACACAATATGAGGCATTTCTGAACCGGTAAACGGCCATATTTTTCCGAGCGGACACTTAAAACTGTTTATTTTCCAACCTGTTTCGAAGTGGCCACCGAGTTCAACTGTTATTGTGAAGTAGACCAGCTGAACTCTCTCAGGCCAAAAAATCGGAAAAAGAATCCAAAATACGCCCACAGATTGATAGCCATAAAAACACACCCCACCGCGAGTACCGATGGAGGGCTGTAACCTCGCTGTGTTGAGACAGCTGCTCCGATGACTCGGGCTCTCAACAGGTTGCGTGATTCATCTTGTGAGTCAGGACTCGAGACTTCATCTCCATCCGTGTGTGTGATTCACCCACGGCCATTCATTTACATGGCTGTCCAAAGCGAAGCAGCCAAAGGAACAAAACCAGGAGTCACGTAGAGCGTGAGATAGTCTTTTCACAGCGGCGGTGGACAGTAACCTGCTGTAAATGGCTTTGCTTATTGTCTTTACTCTGCTCTTTGTAGGGAAGCCTGTGAATGAAGCTTTTGTTCACTAGCCGATTATTGATGCAACGCCAGGGAAGAAATGTGGGATTTCCATGGCATTAGAGAGCATCTGATTGGGCGAAACTGTGCATTCGCCCCTGTTTGGTTCATTTTCCCAGAAGACAACATTTTAAGTGTGTATATCTGAGTAAAGTTTATTTTTTCAACTTTAAGTTTCAAGGTCATGTGTACTTCTCAAAGTTCTCGAATGCTGCCTTCTTTGACGTGAGAAAAAAAACACGTTTGCTCGGTAATTTTGAAAAACATTCAATTAGTGCTACAACGGCAGCAGAAAGGCTAGAGAGAGAGTTCATGTTTTACTTTTCAATTACAATTAATGAGCACTTGGCTCTGACCCCACGTGTCAGTGCTGAAAGTTTGGTTTGTTTCGGCGCAGTTCTCCTTCCAGCTGCCAAACCTGAGATTGAATCATCTGCTTTTGTTACATGACTTGAGGCACCAGACCACAACAACTTTATCTGAGATTTTTACATGTGTAAATACTGTTCTTGAATTACATATTCTGTCTCTGGCTGTTTTCATATGGTTTCCAACGTTTATAAAATTCAAAAGGTTAACTAAGAGTAATGGCAAACAACGTATTTAACCACCCAGAAATCTCCACAGACTCATTTCTGTAAACAAAAAGTTCACACAAAAAAAAAATCAGTAAAAAATGACAGTTTTTATATATATATATATATATCTTTTTATATAGCATTATTTCTTTATTTTGTTTGTTATTATTATTGAAATATATTACACATTTACACACACACATTTACACACACACACACACACACACACACACACACACACACACACACACACACACACACACACACACACACACACACACACACACACACACATATATATATATAATATATAGCACGGGTATATTTGTGGCAATAGCCAACAATACATTGTATGGGTCAAAATTATTATTTTTCTTTTATGCCAAAAATCATTAGGATATTAAAGGAACACTCCACCGTTTTTTGAAATAGGGCTTATTCACCTTCTTTCCTACATTTAGATAGGTGGGCAAATGCATTTTTGTCTTAGTGCATGCATTGTTTTAGTTTGACAGGGTCGGCGCTAGCTTAGCTTAGCATAATGAATGGAATCCTTTGTTGCCAGCTAGCATGTCCTGAGTAAAAGTGATATAAAAAATAAAAAACTCCACCTAATTACTTCTTGTGGCCTGCGTATTCACAACGAGTACAAATAGTGATGCAGATTAACACTAGGCGATTTCCTAGGCAGATATTGACTTATATATTAAGGACTATATTAGGGGGAAGCACAGGCGAAGCACTGCTACATGGGCGTGATATCTCTGCGCCCAAGTAGCAGTGCTTCGCCTGTGCTTCCCCCTAATATAGTCCCAAGTCAATATCTGCCTAGGAAATCGCCTAGTGTTAATCTGCATCGCTATTTGTACTTGTTCTCAATATGCAGGCCACAAGAAGTAATTAGGTGGGGTTTTTTTTTTTTTTTATCACTTTTACTCAGGACATGCTAGCTGGCAACAAAGGATTCCATTCATTATGCTAAGCTAAGCTAGCGCCGACCCTGTCAAACTAAAACAATGCATGCACTGAGACAAAAATGCATTTGCCCACCTATGTAGGAAAGAAGGTGAATAAGCCCTATTTCAAAAAACGGTGGAGTGTTCCTTTAAGTAAAGATCATGTTCTATGAAGATATTTTGTAAATTCCCTACCGTAAATATATAAAACATTTATTTTCTGAGTGGATGCAGCACAATCGTGAACAGAAATGGACAACTTTAAAGGCGATTTTCTCAATGTTTCGATTTTTTTGCACCCTCAGATTCCAGATTTTCAATAGTTGTATCTCGGCCAAATATTATCCAATCGTAACAAACCACACATCAATGGAAAGCTTATTTATCTAGCTTTCAGGTGATGTATAAATCTCAATTTCATAAAATTGACCCATGTGACTGGTTTTGTGGTCCAGGGTCATTCAAAATCAATTATGCACATTTTATAAAATATAAATTATTTATTGTGCATAATATATTATTATTATTATTATTATTATTATTATTAAAATACTGTATAATACTCATTCAGAAAATGATGTTAGCATTTTATCTAATAATTTATTTCAAATATTTTATTATATGTGCGTAATATACATACACAAATAAATAATATTAAAATAAATATAAAATAATATTATATCATTTAAATGTATATTTAAATATGAATTAGTATATATATATATATATATATATATATATATATATATATATATATATATATATATATATATATATATATATATATATATATATACATATATATAGTTTAATTTTCAAATTTTTTTTTATATCATATATTTGTGTATAATAAGTATATATTTGGCTAATAAAATTACAATGCATATTGCGCTCATGACCTGACTGAAACTGAGGTACAAAGAACCTCATGTAATACAATTATTATTATTATTTTAAATATTCTAAAGTATCATATCAACATTAAAATTACTATTCCAAATAGGTTTTTTTTATTTATTTTTATTTAACCATAGAGCTTCTCAAACTGAGGGTCACAAGTGCTATTAATGGAAAAGTATATCAGCAAATGTTGGGGTGTCCAACAGAAGAAGCAGCTCTCTTATTCTTGAGTGAATCCTAATAGAGCGACCCTAACCAGAGTCTTTGTGTTTGTACCATTCCAGGCGTTAGTCAAAACCTTGGCCTCCAAACAGGCTTCAGTCACACCCTCCCTGGCTGTGGAAAGCAGTCTCAGAACTTTGACTGGTTCAGTCTGGTTCCTCTTGCCACCAACCGTTCAGCACCTCCCTGTGCTAGTCTGGACGTGTGTGTGTGTGTGTGACAAAATCCCAACATGCATCTAGCGCACAAAAGCCACGGCACTCCTCCAGTGAGTCACACAAACCTCTCGGGCCTCTGGATTATGGTGCATGCGGTGAGGTACCCGTGCATATTTGACTGTATTATGGCTTTGCTATTGAAACGCAGAATGTCAACACAATCGTAAGAAGAATTGGCTGATTTGACAGGCTGTCATTTAAACAAACGCTCCGATCCGCCACACCCAGCCCCAAACACAATTGCAAAGATCACTAGGAGGAAGTCTCTTTATGATCAAAGTGTTTTAGGCATTGGTTTCCAGCTTCCGATAGAGAGGGAGAGAGAGAGAGCTGGGCGGATCGGAGCAGTTCCTCTACACGTGGGCCTGAGGGTGAAGGGTATTAGGGGAGAGGTGAGCGACAACTGTTGCTCCGGGTTACTGAGTAACCAGGGCGATTGCCTCCCTCTTAAAGGCCTCTCCGATGGCGCTTCTGGAGCATTTCTACCCATCCTCCTCTTCTAACCCCCAGCCTTCAGGTCTTTCCTTAAACCCAGTTAGTCAACACCCTACTGAGTGCTCTTCTAAGCTATTGACCAAAGAAACAGGTTTTGTGCTAAATGATCCTGTATTAAGTTGGGAAATGGCTCTATTTTCCCTTTCCTTCTGTTTTGTCATCTTTGCTCTGGTTATTTGCTGACCTTGACACCCACAAGACGCAGCACAACACTGTACCTGCTGTCATGACCCCGTGATGCAGATCTACTGTTGACTTCTGTGTGACAATGCTTGGATCTGTTTTTCAGACAGAGCAGGATGAATGGAGCCTTTTACTGTTTCTGTGGTGGTAGTTATTGTTGTAATGACTGTGACAGTCTCTTTTTGTCTTACCCTGATTCACTATAAGACTATTATAAGTGTTTATATTTAAGACCTGTCGGGATGGGTTTCGCTGGAAATTGCGTACATACGCCACTCACCTTTGCATCATTAGTTTTCACAACAAGAAAGGTTGACATGGAGCAGATAAATCTCAAACCTCCGGAGAATCACCCGTTTTAAACAAACGCCGAACAGAGGAGATTCTGCTGGTAAAAAGTGAACGCGACAGAGCTCGTAATAAAACATGAATCAACATTAGCTTTTCAGAGATGGAGAGAACTGAGGGATTTGAAATGTTTATTTTTAAAAAAGGTGAGTAAGGTATTTTATTGAACAGATAAATTTCCATTTGTAGCTCTCTAACAGAGTTGATTGTAAAGCATTATCTATTCAGAAGGGTCATTTCATTATGGTTGTTGCATCGCTGTGCTGGAGTTTATTTTCATGGAAGTACTGTGTCTATTAATGGGTAAAGCTACAGTAACGTCTTCAGCTAGTCAGCTTGAGATCATTTCCATCTAAACTGGTTAAATATCTTAAACCTAGTAGTGAATGTTTTATGAGCTGTAGGATAATCTCTCTTTTTAGTAGTTTTGAGAAAGAAACATATTTATCTGCACAGTCACGCAGAGCCAAAGCACAACCAAAACAATGTTCTTCTGCAAAATACATGCAGTTTTTTTTTTTTTAACCGCTAGAGGGCCAAAAGTTTAAATTCTGCACCTTTAAATTCTTCTTTGAAAACACAAAAATGGTTGAAAAAGGAACAGATTTTAAAAATCTTATTTAATTATTAAAAATATAATTTCTCTTGTCTCTTTTCAAATCTTTTATTTAAAAAAAGTTAAAAAAAGACTGTTTTTAAATTATATATTTAAAAAGTATTTTTAAAAACACTTCTGTAGAAAGAACCACAATCGATTAATTATAGTATTTTTTAATCTGATTGAAAAATAACGGCTATAGTTAAAAGGGGCATTTTTTATTGATTTATATTTAAAATATATGTAAAAAAAATAAAAAAAATAAATAAATAGAAAAAGGCACAATCTTAAAAAGAATAATTATAACCAGAAGTACATTTTTAAATGTATATTTAAAAATAAAATCTTTAAATCTTTAAAATCCCTTTTTTATTAAAAATAAAAACTACAGTCAAAGAGGCATTTTTTTTCATTAAAATTTAGTACAAAGAACCACACTCTTTTAATATATTTTTTTTCTGTTTTATTTAAAATATCTAAAATATAGTTGAAAGTGGAATTTTTTTAAATAAACAAAAAATGCAGATTTCTTTATTTCTTGAAATATCATCAGATATATATATACAGTACCAGTCAAAAGTTTGGAAACAGTACTATTTTTAATGTTTTTGAAAGAAGTATCTTATGCTCATCAAGCCTGCAGTTAAAAAAACTAAAAAATAAAGAAAACAGTAATATTATGAAATATTATTACTATTTAAAATAATGGTTCTCTTTTTTTAATATACTTTAAAATGTAATTTATTTTTGTGATGCAAAGCTGAATTTTCATCAGCAAGTACTCCAGTCTTTGGTGTCTTATGATCCTTCAGAAATCATTCTAATGATGATTTGATACTCAGTTATTATCAATGATGGAAACAGTTGTGCTGTTTAATATATTTTTTTGGAATACTTTTTTCAGGATTCATTGATGAGTAAAACGTTAACAGCATTTATTCATAAAAACAGCATTTATTCAAAATAAAAACATTTCTAACAATATAAATCGTTTCATCACCTTTTATCAATTTAACGCATCCTTGTTGAATTAAAGTACTAATTTCTTAAAAAAAAAAAAAGTTCTTGTTCCCAAACTTTTGAACAGTAGTGTATATTGTTACAAAAGATTTCTATTCTAAATAAATACAGTTCTTTTTAACTTTTTATTCATCAAATAATCCTGAAAAAAGTATCTCAGGTTATAAAAAAAATATTCAGCAGCACAACTGTTTCCAACATTGATCATAAATCAGCATATTAGAATGATTTCTGAAGGATCATAAGACACCAAAGACTGGAGTACTTGCTGATGAAAATTCAGCTTTGCATCACAAAAATAAATTGTATTTTAAAGTATATTAAAAAAGAGAACCATTATTTTAAATTGTAATAATATTTCATAATATTACTGGGTTGTTTTTTTTTTGTTTGTTTTTTTAACTGCAGGCTTGATGAGCATAAGAGACTTCTTTCAAAAACATTAAAAATAGTACTGTTTCCAAACTTTTGACTGGTACTGTATATATATAGATATAGATATAGATATAGATATAGATAGTCACACTCCTACTCACAGTACATAATGAATAACTATAAACCAATTAGTGAGTGTTAAGGTGAAAGTCACTGTCAACATGATGGTTTAACACTGCCAGACATAAAGTCATGAATGAGTAACACGACTCCACCCGACTCTACTATCAGCTCTCTGATGTAGTACACCATGTTATCATGACTCGGGCCAACAGAGATTACGCTCTCCAAACTGAATATTTACAACTGTGTCACCGCTTTCCTGCCACTTTTAACAACAACAAAAACAAGGACAGCATCACAGAGCGAAAAAAAAAGAAAAAAGAAACACAACAATGAGCCAGAAACAGGGTCTGAAGTGGCACTATTTGGAAATTATGTAAGCAGTTTTGTAAAGGTTCCAGGAATCCGGACAAAGTGTTCACATTAGCTAAGCAAACACATGTCTTTGGCGTTGAGAGGAAAAGATTTGCACAATAGGGCATCGCTGGCATGTTTGGTACAGTAAAAGGATTTTGGGGCACTGAGAGGGAGAACAGTGAGATTATGCATATATTTTATCAACATTGTACCAGATGTTTCTCCTAAAATCCCTTTTGAAAAGAAATAAAAAGGGCAACCGAGACAAAAGGCACAACTGTTGACGTACAGCAAGAGTATAGAGCTGTTAAATCAATTCAAGTTTATTTGTATAGCGCATTTCACAATACATGTTTCAAATAGCTTTACAGAAAAAGCTTGTTTTAATGTTACAATTTAGGAAGTATTCTCTTATTAAATAAGTGAGTCAAAGTAATGTTCATATGGCAGTAATACACAGCTTTAATATAATACGTTATGTGGTTAGTTAACATCATGAAATTCAGTCAGGGCAACTATAACTTGTGCTCGTAATGATTACAAAATAAGGATAATATTCAGTGTAAGGATGATATTGGATTGTATGTTGATCAAAAGTTGGCTTCGTCTGAAGGCCTGATATACTTTGTGTATACGAGGTTCTTTTTTGTTCTTCGTTTAGGGGTTAAAAAGAAGTTGGAAACACCTTTGCGGTTTACTGTTAATGAACATCCAGATGCCGTTCACGCTGCTGAGAGCGACGTTTAGATAAATATATAAGCATGTGCTGCGTGCTTTCCTCTCAATAACAAAAAACAAAAATGACAGCAGTGAGAAAACAGCAGTTAAGAAAGTATCTGATCATAGCGATGTGGATGTGTTTGCACCAGCTCTGCAATTCGCCAAGTTACGTCACTTTTATTCATATGGCACTTTATAGGTCTACAAAAGTTTACAGTATTAAACATGAAAAAGCAGTGTCAGTGATGCTTTCAATTAGAATTACACTTCAGTTTCTACTATAAAGCGGCTCTCCAATGTGTTCATGCTTATACTCGCGTCTGACCTCGACGAACTGAACAAAAGAATGAACCGGAGAAGATTTCCACGTCAAAGAAGGCGGAGCCTCAGAGCCACACCCACCTATTACATGTTTACCAGCCAGAGTTAACGTTTCTGGAAAGTTCGCTTTGGCAAGCTGTTTCGAACTCCCAAAACGAACTTGGTTTTGGCCTGATTTTGTTTGAAACGACATCACACCAGTTCGTTTTTCAAATTTCGCTTAAAGTATATCAGGGCCTTGAAGCTGCAATTGTCACGTCGCCTGAAATCATCACAACATTAAATTATTGTGCATAGCATGAATAATTTGATGAGAAACGTTTAAAGTGTAACTTCGCCGATTTTCACCTTGCTTTGAATTGTTACAATGTCAGTAGTATATGTAAATGATCAATGTTTGCTTGTCCTCCATGTTACCTGGACTGAGAAATTCACGTTTATTTGTCAGCAAAAGTTAACCGGAAAGTAGTCTTGCGTAGCCAGACCTTCAGACTGACGGAAGAAGTTCTGGACTCTTTTCTTGGCCAAGGACCGCCCAATAGGACATTTGACTGACATACAACGCAACCGATCACAGATCGTTTTGTTCCGCGTCATGTTTAGGGGCGTGTCAATATAATGTCGATGTCTCTACAATAACAGACCGACGTGCATCCAATAAATTATTATTTAAGGAAGTTGCGCAAGTTTACTGCAACAATGGAGCCGCAAACTCCAGCGTTTAATTGATCCTGGTAAGCGCTCATTGTCACAGTTGTAAACATCACGGCTTTCTTCTTCCACGGGGAGTTTTGGCGTCACGCATTTGTTTCCAGGCGGACCGTTAAAGAATGCGACACACACGTCTCCCGGACATCCTGTAGAATTCAACCAATCAGATCGCGACTTTGAAACTCCTGAAGTGTTTCCAGAAAAGTGTGCCATATGCATCAGACGTTCAGCCAACGGTCCGTGGGCGTGACTTCTGAGCCTGAGACTAACCGGAAAAAAACTCTTTGATTTCTTGCACCGGGAACAATACAAGTCGACACATTATGACTAAAAGTTTGCTGAGAAGTATTTCCAACTAAAGCAAGGCGGTATTTAACTCTGGTAAGTGTATCCATTGCAGACTGGTGGGAGTGGCTTTGGACGACAACATGCCCAGTGCATTATGGGTGTTCCTACCTATTTAGCAAAAGGAAAGACAACAGCCTTTTTCTCTGTTTTCTCAAGTCAGGTAGCACCGATTTCTCAGAAGAAAGCAGGAGATCTCATTGCTGTCTAGAAACAACTGAGAATAACTGAGAAAACTAATTTAGAATCTTTATTTCCAACAGGAGAGGAACATTTTATTACTCATTTTTGCTCATAAGTATCATCTTAGTCTCAACTGTGACTCCTAAAATACTTTGCATGAATAAAAATAGAGACAAATTAAAGACAAAGATCTCATTTGTTTCATTTAAGTATCATCTTTGTCTCTCCGAAAAACCCGGAAAAATGGGACAAATTAGACAATTGTTGACATACAACATAAGAGTATAGAGCTATGAATAATCTCCACTTGCTTTTTATATAATTTCATTGCCATCTAGGATATCCAATTGCGATATTAAAGAGATCTAATTTGTGATTCTAATGCATTTACCCATTTATAAGTGCTAACTGTGCAAACATGTATTTTCCCCAATGCGAAACTAGAGTATCTATTTTTGTTCTCAAATTAAAGGGAGATTGAAAACTGCAGTATAATATTGACGTGGCACTGAACGGTCCAAATTAGTTTGAGAGTGTTATAAAAAGTTCCACTCCCAGTTAGAGTGTCAGAAATGCGGGCAGTGTTTTTTACAGCTCTTTAGAGTTGGTCCAACCATGAGCGTCTGGCTCTCTGACAGAGCAATGAATAACCACATGAAGAAGAGAAGAGACCCCTCGCGCTCGGCTGAGCTGCGTGCTAGAATCACTGGGACACTGTGTCTCATGTGTTTCATGTTACGTTAGATAATCTCTTTCTCGCTCTCTTTCACACAGATGCCATTCACTATGATAATGAAGGGTAAAAGTCTCTTTAAAGTCAAACACTGCAGTTCTTCAAGAGCACAGGGCTGATTCATTACTGGTCTACTTTAATGTCTACTGTGGTAACAGTCCAGACAGAATGGGATATAGACATGGAGTGGGTCCTTTTGACAATGACCACCTAGAACCACCAAAACACCTTAGCGTCAGCATGGCAATCAGATAGCATTCATCAGAACACCTTAGAAACCACATAGGAAGATTCTGGCAACCACTCACAACTCATCACTGTGTCGGTGAAAATCACATTTATACACATTTATTTTTTAAACCAAACCAAAACAAAACACAAAACCGAACCCTGAACCCTGAACCAAAACACAAAACCCTAACACAAAACACTGAACCAAAACAAAACACAAAACAGATTCCTGAAACAAAACAAAACACAAAACCCTAAAACATAACACAAAACCGTAACACAAAACAAAGGAGAACCCTGAACCAAAACGAAACCCTAAAACAAAACCCTAACACAAAATAAAACAAAACCCTAAACCAAAACAAAACACAAATCCTAAAAGAAAACATAAAACCCTAAACCAAAACCCTAAGCCAAAACAAAACACAAAACCCTAAACAAAACACAAAACCCTAAACCAAAAAACAAAACAAAACTAAACACAAAAACCCTAAACCAAAACAAAACACAAAACCTTAAACCAAAACTAAACACAAAACCCTAAGCCAAAACAAAACACAAAACCCTAAAACAAAACACAAAACCCTAAACCAAAACTAAACACAAAACCCTAAACCAAAACTAAACACAAAACCCTGACTCATTTTCCATCACAAAATTTTAGTAAACCTGCATGATTTGCTCTAGTGAACCTCCTATGGATTTTACTTAAAAAGGTAGATTAATAACAATAATGAAAATTTGAATTAATTGTAAATGTAATATCATGGTATGTAATTAAACAATTTCAAGTTCATATAGTCAAAACATTTCCATTGTTTCTGGTTTAACTAATATTTTACAAAAACAGACCTACGATTAACTCAGCACTGCCATCAAAACTGCTGGCCTCAGGACATTTCGTGAATAATCCTAACTTTCCTCATTAACTGAAACAGGCAGTAACAAGCGTGTATATTACATAACACTCATTCTGATTTGATGAATGTAAAGGGGAGGAGACAGGTGCAAAGATTAACCAGACAATAGCAGTCGAGGAATTTGGCTGCAATAGTGAATTCCTGCAGAAAATTGTCTCAGGCACTTTAGAAAAGCAAAAAAAAAAAAAAAAAAAAAATGAGGGTGAACAAGGAGTAATGCATAAATTGCTGGAGATTGAACTTAACTCGGATATCACCTTGGAAAACAGATCAGCATGATTGACACGCTGCTAGACTGGATGCCTTTCACTTTAATGAGTTAGATATGCAACAGATCAAGATAGGAATAGGATTCAGTCAGAGGAATGTGTCTGACATCCTGCAGAGCTCGTGGCAGCGCTGGACAAAGTTCAACAACACTCATTGATTCAACCACTGCTTCCCATCGAACAGCTTTATCACATCGGATTGAACTTCCAAAATCAGCTTGACCCAAATCTCAACTCTCATGCGCCATCCTGATTTGCATTCTATTCATGTGAGGAAAGAACGAACAGGAGGTTGTGTGGCTAAAGGCACATCCCAAATATCTGACCTGATATATCATTTTAATTACATGCACTGAATGAAAAAGGGAGAATCACGACTTGCTTTACGGCACGACGTCACATGCATCAACAATATGAAGCAGCCTCTATGGAAGACACTAGTACACATTTCAGACGTGAATCATGGCAGAGTCGACGAAGAAAGCGCGGTCGGAAGAGTGCAGAGACGGCTCTGCGTGAGTGGTATTTATGACAGTGACGTTAAATACAAGCACTCCACAGCGACTCTAGGGGTCGCTGTTTGAGAAAAATGGAAACTGCATAGTGTGCCTTTTTGTTGTCATATACGTAGTCATTTAAATGGTGGCTGTAATAATAACTTTAAATTATTTTTTTCAGACATTGACAGAATTAGATTTATTCAAACTTTAAAAAAAAATTATAATAAAAGTAAATTAAAAATAAATTAAAAATAAAAGCACACTTTATTTTAGTGTCCTTGTCACACGTTACATGTAGTTACTGTAGTAATATGAAAAAAATATGTATAATTACATGCAACTAACCCTAAACCGACCCCTATTCCTAACCCTATAGTAAGTACATGTAGTAAATTATTACTGGCAAGGAAAGAGTTAACCCTACAAACGACTCATTGCGACTTCCAATTTAAAATGATTGCATCAGATATGGTCTTAGAACACGCTCAGAAGTATGTACTTTCCTAACGCCTACAATTTTAATTACATGCACTGAATGAAAAAGGGTACCTTTTGGGTACCTAACCTTTTAGTGCATACTAGGATGAAAGTAGGACAAGTAGGACGAAAGGGCAAACGCAGGGCATTTCTGGTTAGAACAGACAGAGAAATGGTCGGATGGATGGATGGATGGATGGATGGATGGATGGATGGATATGTCAGCTGTGTGCGCTGAAGTGTTAACCCTAATGGTTCCTCTTACACCTGCTCATGGAACACAACACCTGTTGCACACCGGTGCGGCCGCCATATAACACGTGCTAATGGGAAGGTACGAGCGTGTGTGAGTCTAGTTAAACACTGCCATGTGCTTCATTGCACACTGATACATGCACAAACCCAAACCACCAGCTGGTGTAATACTCATTAACCCAGAACACTTTCTCTGACATGAGCGGGTATAAATGTTTATAACACAGTTAGATACTTTTTACGAACCTTTTAGTGGGGTCTTGGAGCAAAGGTGTAAAATAATAACTGATAACAGGCGGCCAATCAAAAGAGTCCTGTTCGAAGGTGGTATTTGTGTACTTGAGTTGGAGTCAAAACCAGACCCTTCAAAACCTAGACCAATATTAGAGCCAGACTCAGACTAAAGGCCGTTCACACCAAGGATGGTTACTACAACGATAATTTTGATAATCATTATAATTCTATGGGAATAGGAAAGTTCACAGCACAACTAGCCAATCAGAATCCAGCAGTGCATGCTTATAATAAACAGAACCTTATCATGCCCTGGTGTGGACACTAATATAGTTATCGTTCTTGGTGTGAACGGGCCTTAATACAAGACCAACCGCACTCTCCAGTCCAGATCCAGACAAGACCCTCTAAGTCCCAAAACCAAAACCAGACCATCACAGACTAGACCAGTACCTGACCCTCCAGAACCTAGACCAAATCCAGACCATGCAGACAATATGAGAATATTTTGCTGAAAGTTGATATTATGTAAAAAAATAATAACAATAATAATTATGCAAAGCATTTATCGTTTGAATTTTATAATAAAACTGCCATAATTTGAAAGCTGAGACTTTATCAAAAAATAACATAAAAAAAGGAATTCAAGTTCTTTGCTTACAATTTTCTCCACAAATGACCAATATTATTTTAGTATTATTTATATGCAATTATAGTGTTTATTAATATTTTGAGTTTATCTTTTATTTTCATATTTGAAGTTTTAAATATATTTTTCATTCAAGTTTTAGTATTTTTTTTAAAAATGTATTCTTATTTCAATTAAGTAATTTTAGTACTTCAATTTAAAGGGGGTGTCTAATGCTATCCGACTTATTTCCAACTCGTTTTTTTAAGGGAAACATAACCTTGTTCAGCTTCCCAAAGAACCTAGCGTTAAGGGAACAGTGGATGCAGTTTGTTTTTCCGGGGCAGCAACGGAGTTGTGCAAGTGTGTTTTTTGTTCTCTGCATTTCGGTGACGCATGTTTTATAAACAAGGCCCAGTTCGACGCTGGATTTGCAGATTGTCTGAAACTGAAAGATGGAGTGGTCCAAGCGATAAAAGATTCCGGTCATGAGGGGATCCCAGGCAACTTCATCAAATGTCTCTGTTTTGTTTATTTTTTACTCTTTACAGCACATTGGTCAATGGTAGTTGTGTTTGATTGTGCTTTATAAATAAACTGAATTGAATTTTGTTGGAAATCGGCATGAATATATTTGAATAGAAGCATAATAGAAACATGAGGGTGGGCTCATTTGGTCAGTAAACGCCCAATCACCTTCAACACTTCCTAGCCACACCCTTGCAACCATTGCCGAGCACCCTAGCAACCCAAACCCAAAGAGGGATATCTTCAAATCTGAATGTCATAGAGAGATTGCAGTTGGTTTATATCATTCATACTGACAAGCAGCCTTTGGAGTTTCATCATTGGCAGCTGTCAAACTACTCCCTAGCAACCACACAGTACCCTAGCAACCATTTAGCAAGACCTATATCTCTGCATCAGAACATAGTAGAGACATGGTGGTTGGCTCCTCTGACTAATGCTAGCAAACAGGACTTTTGAGGACTACAGGACATTAGGACAGTCTGAGGAGGCTATAGCTGAGGTCGGTCAGAAGTACACCATCAACACCTTCGATATGGGCGTGTGCATGAGGGCTCTACCACTTCTCTGGAAGTTCAGGGAGAAGTCCAAGCACCTCCTAGTCCTCCCAGGCCAGTTCCATACTGCCATGAACTACCTCGGCATGATCACTAACCATAATTACCATGGTTCAGGCTATGTTGAGATCGTCCCTGAGGCTCAGCTGGTCACAAGTGGCTGCCTGAAGAGTGTGATAAGGGGAAAGGCATTCTCCTGAAAGACCGTCTGTGAGGCACTGGAGTGGCTGCTGCTGGTTTCATTGAGGAAGGGGGTGTCCAGCTCACTCCTGAGGCTCTGCTCAACCTCAAGTGACCGACAGAACCTCGACCTTGCTCTTCATGATGACTCCACCCTCAACATCATCAAGCATTATCTGGAGTATCAAGACAAGGTCCGCAAGGGTCATCTCGGCAAAACAGCAGTGTTCTGGCTGTCTGTCACGGACCATGGGCGGCTCGTTTTCATGTTACTCTTTTCTGTGAAGACCAACAACCTGGCGCTATTCCATCAGTGCAATGGGGACATGGTGGACTTGTTCTTTGCCTTTGATGGTCAGAACTACTCAAGGTAATTATATTGAACAAAGTTGTAATATTGCATATGATTAATATTGTTAAACTTCAAAGCTTGTATAACATTCAACACTCTACAGCATTATTCTTGCTTCATCAGGTACCTGGTCTGGTTTGAGGTCTTCCTCACCAACCTGTAACTGACTTATCTTGGCGCCATAGACCTCATCAAGAAAGGGGGCCATCGCTGTGGCTTGCTCCCTTATTCCTTTAGACAAGACCTTGGAAGAGACCTTTATGAAGTTTGCCAAGTCCTCAGGTATATATAACGGGTGTCAAATTATAGAATACTGTAGTATGTTATAGTGGCAGCTTGGTTTCTGTTCAGTGTTAAATCGGAATTGGTCCCATTTGCAGGAGGTCTGCTTGGCATCTTCACCAACTTCCCAGTTCCCCATTTCATGGGCATAGTAAGTCTATGAGGGTACAACTTACACCCCATTGTGAGGTATGTACTTACAGAGCCTGCCAGCCTCTTCAAATGTGGTAACCCACGTTTCTATGAAATCCTCGCTCAGAGCTATGACTCGCCAAAGTTCGTTGCAATGTTAAGTCTATGGAATTTTTTTTTTTGCCCAATTTTTCACCCGCCAGGCGAACATCGTACGCCCGATCACTTATAAAAGATAGAGCACACCTCTCCTCAATAATCCAGGAGCTCGACTGTTTTCGGAAAGAAGCGGTACAGCTATATCTGTCTTTTATAAATCTGATCAAACTAAAGACTCTTCAGAGATATGAAGGATGCAATACTACTCTACAAGTACTCAAGATTAACATGAGATTGGCAGAAGAGTGTGTTATGTACCCTTTAAACTTTTTTATTTCAGTTAGCATCTCTATTAAAAGGAAACATTTCAAATGTTTAAGTGTTTTAAGTTTAAAGTAAAACAAAATATATAATTAACTGATAAAACAAACATTAACTGAAATAAAACAAACTCAATTAAAATGAGAAATGTTGGCTTTGCATTTAGCTGAAATAAAATATATATTTTTAAATATATTTTAAGTTGTACTAAAGTACTCAAACAACTATATAAAATAAATCTATATAGAAAGACTAAATAGAACTATTAAAAAGGACAAAAACAACAAAACTACTAAAACTTTTATTGAAATTAAGATGAAAACAGAAAATCTAAAAATAAAAAACGAATTCAAAATACACTATATTATATACTAACAAACACTATAATAGTATATCAGTGATCCTAAAATAACAATGATCAATGATCCTAAAATAACATTGTTCTATATTATCTACCAAAAGTAAAGTCCATGGGGACTCGCAGCCAGTTGCAACAAACCACTAATGTTAAGAAAGCCCTTAGATAATACCCATACAATTATACCTTATTTTAAGTAACAAAACCCGCCTGCTTATAATATATAGAGCTCATCAACTTTCGTTAGCTGGACTATGTTGGTCTGTGTTGATTGTGGGTTTGGACGGGTTGAGGCGGAGTTAGTCTAGATCTCAATCCAGCGGTCTATCCACAGCCATGATATCATCACATTACAGAGTGCAACACCTCAGCATCGACCCCGCTTAGATCACGTCTCATGGTGTGACTTAAGAACAAAAGTTGTGGTGGTATGGTGCGGCCTGCAGGGTTAAACTCAATATGCTAACTACATATAGTTTCTTTAAGCCCCCCAATGATCATTTCCATATATTTTGGAGCTGCCCAAATTGAACTTTTGGTGATAATGTTCAATTTCAGATAAAAATAAAATAGAGATTTTCTAAGGAATGATGTGTCATAGCAAGTGTCAAGTGTTTTTATCCAGATTTATTAATTCATAAAAAAATGTCCTTAGACAAAATGTACACAAAACTTAGATGTAATTCCTACATCCGGTACATTGACTTGAATACACATCTTCTATGATGACACTCATCATAATTAAATTTTTACTTAGTTTTTGAATAAAAATTCAGTTTGATATTTTTTGGAGGAGAATAAACAACTGTCTGATATCATTATGAAGAAAAATACCCTATTAAAATAATTTAAATCTAGTTAAGTAGTTTGGCATACTTTTCTGTTAATGTTTCTCAGTTTTTTTTTTTTTTTTTTTTTTTTTTAACAAAACCACTTATTGTGAAAATACTGTGTCAACATAAAGTCATGTGTAGCAGCCAACAATGTAATTCAATGACATTTATTAAATACAACTTCATTGTTAGTTCTAGTGTAGTTAAGTTACAAAAATTAAACCTTCTTGTAAAGTGAAGTGTTACTAATTAGACTCTCAATTTCAAAGAAAATTATTTAATTTTTCATAATTAAATGTGAAACATTTTTACTTTCACAAGTACTGCATGTTTTTTTTTTTCTCTTGTTGCTTTGACACAGTATTCATACTTTAACTTGAGTTAACTTAAATGCACTTCAGTGTCTGAACACTTCTTGCAGCCACTGAATGTAGAAAAAGCAAAAGCTCTTCTCAGACTGACACTGGACTGCACACAAACGTTTTCAGCTGGAGTGTTGCAGGTTTAGATGCTGTGCGATAACCAAAATGGGTTTCCATGCCTCCCACAGATGTGATCTGGGTTAAAAATAGTAGTCTATATTCATAACCCATTTCACAGTAAACCACACCACAGTGTCACACTTTTCACTAGCTGAAAGCCTGGAGCTGAATGCGAGGCATGTGAGGGGCGTCTTGGCTACGGGCACCGCGGGGAGAGTCCCTTTAATGCGCCCATGTGACACGCTCAAAATATTCCCCCAGATGAGAGGCCATGTGGCCCCCAGCGCCTCTCTCACACACTGAGATCACTGTAGTCTCCTCACACCCCAACACTCTTCATGTGTCACCCTGCGCTTCTGCGAGGCTATACTATTCCGTCTGCCATTCCGTACAAACTTCTATTAATAGTCTGAGTAATACCGCTTTTATTTTCTCCGCTGTTTTTTAGCGTTTTGCTAAATTTAGTTGAGGAACGAGCACTGGCAGGCGTTTTGTCGGCAATTAAAGGATGGCGTGACTGGCCATTGGGCCGCTCACATGAAAGCACCATTGTCTGAAAGAATGGCTTCAACTTTCTCCCCATTGGTTGAGTTCTCCGCTGGGTGGCCGCAAAATTTCATTTAACTACCTCTTTCAGAAGAGGCTGAGAAAGGAAAAACAGTGGGACACACAAGCCTGTGAACTTTTGAGTGCATTTTAATGTTGTTTAGAAACAAATATGATTTAAAAGAGTAGATAGATAGATAGATAGATAGATAGATAGATAGATAGACAGATAGACAGATAGATAGATAGACATAGATAGATAGATAGATAGATAGACATAGATAGATAGATAGAAAGACATAGATGATGACAGATGGAAGATGGGTGATAGACAGACAGATAGGTAGATAGATAGATAAAAAATGCGACACAAACCTATGAACTTTTGAGTATTTTATTGCAGTTTAGGAAAAATGGCGTTATTAAAGAGAAGACAACGAGAAGATTACAGACGACGCTGAGTCACATCAGGCCTCTGTGGCGGGGGAAGAAAAAGCCCATGTGTAGGTAATGCAATGACTGTACGTATATCTGAGTGCATGTGAATATGCGTGTAGCAATGGAATGGTCTGTAGTCTGCTTCCTCAGGCCTGCTAGTGGGGATCTCCAGTGACGTGGGGAGGAGATATTATTATAATATTTTGTTCTCAGCGTGAGCTGTCCTCTCCCTCTGGCAAACAGCAGCGTCCACAGAGCAACATGTGAGAAATCCAGACCGATATGTTTCTGTGCGTTCGCAGTCATTGGAGAGTCTTTGTTTCACATAATTATTAGTACGCAGTGAGAAACCCCTCCCATCACCTGACGAGTACATGAACATGGTCTTGTGGCCAGTCCCAGGACATGGAGTGTGTTGGGCATCACATCCTTGCTTGCTACAGTTTTGTAGTGTGTGGCACATTTCAGGACAGCAGGGTTTGAACCTGCTGTGGAGATCTGTGCAGGACAGACTCAGCGTCTTTATAGGCATTTGTAGGGTTGGTGACCGCTTTATACACCTCTCCATACGCACGAAACACCAGCTCTGTGGACTGTTTGAAGATCTGCTCCCTGAGAGAGAGAGAGAGAATTATTCTGATTATTATATGCTAAATACCAGTTAACACCAAAGTTAACACATTAAACAATGGTTACATTATATATCACAGTACCCATGTCACCACATTGGCATTGTAATTAAATATGAACTAACAAAGTGAATTTAATATGTGATTATTTTTTTCTATACAGTTTAATTAGTTAGATAGATAGATAGATAGATAGATAGATAGATAGATAGATAGATAGATAGATAGATAGATAGATAGACAGACAGTTAGATAGATAGATAGACAGACAGACAGTTAGAAATATAGATAGACAGATAGACAGATAGATAGATAGATAGATAGATAGATAGATAGATAGATAGATAGATAGATAGATAGACAGTTAGAAATATAGATAGATAGACAGACAGACAGACAGACAGACAGACAGAGAGATAGACAGACAAATAGACAAACAGACAGTTAGAAATATAGATAGATAGATAGACAGACAGACAGTTAGAAATATAGATAGATAGATAGACAGACAGACAGTTAGAAATATAGATAGATAGATAGATAGACAGACAGTTAGAAATATAGATAGATAGATAGATAGATAGATAGATAGATAGATAGATAGATAGATAGATAGATAGATAGATAGATAGATAGATAGATAGATAGATAGACAGACAGACAGACAGATAGATGAATGATTCATGAATCATGTTAGACAGGCACTACCATGTAAAGTGTTCCCAAAATAATAAAATTAGTGGCAATTAAAAACTATTTACAATATATGATGGGTAAATAAACCAGTCAAGGTTAATCTGACAACCACATTTTACATTGCGTCACTGAACAAACCAAGTGAATCAAAACAACACCATAGATAAATGACTCTAGGAGCACTTTGGTAGCCATAACTTGGTGCTGTTTTGGTTTTGATGGTACTTCTGTTGATCTAGGCTCCTGGAAACACATCACACAGGAGCCAGCCTTAATTGAAAACTACATAAACTGGTCAGAATATTGCTGGTCGAGTGAGCAAAGACAGTAGAGCCACACAAGGCACTGATCTGGGTTCAGTTCAGGACTAACACTGCCCTCTACAGATGCACTTCTACCAGTACAGATACACATATTACTCTATATACACACTGCAGTTTTAAAGGTAAGTGGGCAATTTATCTACATGTAAACCTTCATCTTATATATAAATATCAAGTCAGATTAATGCTTGGCCTATAAAGAACAGTTCAACCAAAAATACTACACACTTAAACTAATTGACTTGCAAACATATACCAAAAAAAAAAAAAAAAGTTATCTCTGCATTTCTCCTATGCTCTAGCTTGCTTTATAATCTAGCTTTAAGATAGATAGATAGACACATCCAGAGACAGACAGACAGATAAAAGACAGACAGGCATATAGTCAGATTTGTGAACAAATCTTTCAGAACCGTTTTGTGAATCGGATAAAGCAATACACTAAAAAGATCTGACCCAAAAAGAACAATTCCTATATGAATCAGACAAGAAAGCTCGGGTGGATGTCAAGATTTTCAGTAAAAACGTCCCCCTCGCGGAGAAGAAAGAAAAGAAAGTCATTAAGGTTGGAACGGACACGAGGCTGATTAAATAACGGCAACATTTTCAGATTTGGTTGAACTTATCCCTTTAACGTGAAGTGAACAGAACAAAATCTGTGTGTGTGCGTATGGATCCATCTCCATTTAGCTCGTCTTTGCATCTCATGCAGAGTTGAGTCACGTGCGGCGTGTTTATGTGTGGGAGAGAGAGACAGAGAGAGAGAAATGGACCAGGAGCTAATTAGCTGTGCCAAGCCCGTGCACGAGTCCATCTCCATTAATAGAGAACATTAACCTGAGGGACAGTGAGTGCTCCTCAAGCCTGTTACATTTCCCAGTAACAATGTGACTCAATGTGTGCGCCTCTCTACCGCTCAAATAGCAACATCGCACTGATGCGCTGATGCTAAAAGCACCAAGAAACAAGAAACATGACAAACGCACCAGAAACCTGTCATGCTCATGACTGCGTCGCTAATGCCTTGACGGCCCCGTACATTTTACAGGCCAAAACCTTATTTGTTTAGGTCAGATGTGGTTGAGTAATAAGAATAGCTAAACTTGAGCTAGAAATTGTAATGTTTTGAAATGTAATGCTTCATGTTATTTGCTGTATTATAGACGAAACGTGTGTGATAAATGCAAGCCGACTCGTACTTGATGGCAGCACTGAGCAGGAAGTTGAGCTGCGGCATCACAAGTGTATCAGGAGAGGCCAAATAACGGTCAAACTGGACCTGTGTGTAAAACAAACAACACACTGTTAGACAAATCAGGAATGGAAAGAAAAACATGAACCTACCCTAGCATTAAATGTTGCTGAATTTTGCAAACGTGACCACACCTTTAAAACCATTAGGCAGCACTATTCAGACTGGATTCGATTTGTCGATTTACAATTATTAACAAAGGATGTCTGTGATTTCATCTAAAAATGTATGTGAAATGTGATTTCACCTAAAAAAGTGGCAAAAGGGTCTGAAAAAAAGATTGATAGACAGAAAAGCTGTGAAAACACTATGTAATTTGTTTCAGATGGTTTTCAATTCTTACTTCCTACTCGAACCTCTGTAGGTTTGTAACAAATTTGCATAATGGGCTTCTTCAATGGCTGCCTGTGAACAATGTCTACTTTGACCCTCAAACACTAGTTGTAGCTGAGGCCTGGAAGAGTTTGGTTTGTGTTGTAGACATGTCGAGAAGACACTGTTTTCTGCGCTGCGAAAGCAAATCCACTTTTCAGCACATCAAAAGGATGAGGACTCAAGCCCGAATTGATACGGTA
The DNA here is from genome assembly GCA_022828995.1 of Vimba vimba. Lineage (NCBI taxonomy): Eukaryota > Metazoa > Chordata > Actinopteri > Cypriniformes > Leuciscidae > Vimba > Vimba vimba. The sequence goes on from CM040826.1 coordinate 11,896,564, forward strand.
AAATAAACGCCATCGTTACCATTCGTATCACTGTGTGTACAAGTGCTGAGGAAGATCAGATATGGTAAAGGGCACTTGGTTTCTAAAACAGGCTGTATCGTCGACCAATCAGAACAGACGGGGTCATTTGACCAATCAGAGAAGTCGCTTTGGATAAAAGCATCTGCTAAATGAATAAATTGTAAATGTAATATAATGAGTAAGCTCTCAGAAAGGAGGGGTTTAGAGAGACTGAATCCTTCACTGAACCGTTTAAGTCTAGGGATGTCAATTTACATCAATTCCCATAATCGATCGTTGTTTTAATTATCAATCAATAATCCGATTAATTGTTAACCATAATCTCTTAAATCCGAAGCGGGGGGAGGGCTAAGATATCATGTTACTTAACCCCATGATAACTGACACAAAATAGGTGTCGTTTTAAAGCTTAGAAGCTCAGCTTTACAGTGAATACAGGGAATATGACCATCACTTAACAAGTGCTTTTAAATGTGCTGACAAATTAAAAATACTCTATTTTCATAGCGTGAAAAAAAGAACTGCTTTGCATAAAAATGTGATCTGTAAAATCGGGACGGGGAAAGATAACTGTGAAAGTATAATCTGTAGTTTCCACAAAAGCCTAGAGCGTGTTTGTGTCATCAGGTGGAGTTTTGCTGACAAATAAACGTGAATTTCTCAGTCCAGGTAACATGGAAAATGTTGTTAATTTATATACATTTCCGACATTGTAACAATACAAAGTGGGTTGAAAATCGGCAAAGTGTTTTTGACCTTGGATGCATGTAAACCTATTGTAGGAGACCTCCAAAACAACATTAGAAAACTTTAAAATAGCATAATAGGGGGCACTTTGATAAAGAAAGACAAACAGGCCTCACCATTGCTGTTTTTAAGGATGTGCTGTCCATGCCAGGGAGGTTGGCCAAGGGACCCTAAGAAGGAGAACACAGAAAAACATGAGAGAAGGATACACAACTACTTCCCTTCAGCTGTGTGAACTGAAACAGCCTGCGGTACAGATATAACACATAAACAAAGAGAAGGAATAGGTGCAACAGGACAGCTTGAAAACACATGAAGTGAGAGATTTCACATTTCAACCTAATTCGTAGCTGCTTTGTGACGCTGTTGAATAGATGGATAGATGGAAAATATGGCTGAGAAAAGAACATCTATTGACCATCTGACCATCTATTGTACAATGCAATTGAACAGCAACAGCACTTCGCTAGGTGTTGCATTATGAATTGACTTCTGATACACTCAATTGAGTTCTTGAACTCAAGCTTGTGTACCCAGAATCCTTTATGTTCACACGCTTGTAGAGATTATGGGTACGTTTATACGACAACGATATGCTTAAAACGGAGAAGTTTTTCCTTTGAGTTTTCCACGTACAGATGACACCATTGTCAAAACGATCCCCATTCACACGGATCCGCGAAAACGACTAAAAACGCTGTGTTCTGCTGCCAGGCCATTAGATGGCGATGAAACACTATACACTGAACACGTGATACGCATGTGCATGACGTCATCGTCTGTTTTTGTTGTTTACACAGAGACGGTTTTAAAAAATTTCACTCACTTTGAAACCCATTAACGCCGTTGTCGTGCGGCCAAAACGCATACAAGTTTGGTGTCGTGCAAACAGCCCCTATGATAGCAGTGGACTCTAAAATTTGATTGGGTGAGACCCGTTTAAAGTCGTTATAGAATAGTCAATTTACAGAAAGTTGTAAATGCACAGACTAAATATTATATGAATTATAATTAGTCGCTACAAACAACGCAGTTAAGATACGGGCGAAATCCAGTCACTTCAAGAGGAATCCACACAATTGGGAAACATTTACCCATGCAGGTTTCGCAACAGGTTCAAGTCTTTACGCGAATTTGCCGCATTGTGCTTCAAACATTGCTACACTACTGACAATAAACAATGGACCTTTCAGATCATTCATCACAATGATTTTTTTTTTACCACAATTAAGGAGGTTTTAGACATATGAATCCTTGTAATGCACAACCTCTCATGGCTGATATTATAAAACGGATGATTCTGAAGTTCTAGGTACTTCGCACCAACATGAACAGTGTACAAAAGATTCATTGTGAGTGTCAAACATCAACAGGATCTTAATACAGTCTAGTGGTCTTTTTCTAGCGTATACAATTTGCAGGTTGGTAATGTTTTTAAAATGATGCCATGGACATGAGACACAAAGTTGGCTTTTGAGGGCCTGGTTGATGAATAATGTCTGTTGTGGGCAACAGGAGCCGTATAAAGCCGAGACAGGCCATAATTACCAGCGTTGAGTGGACAGAGAAGACATTGAAGCAGTAGGCGAGACAGTTGTGTCCTGTGCTGTGGACAGCAGGTGTCCAGAGACGCTTAGTCACACGCCAGCCTTTTACGGGGGTGTGTGATGAGGACAGGCGTGGAAATGCCCAGACTGCACTGCTCTGCCAAGACCCACACACACCCGTGCTTACTTTCAATGCTTCTTGCTTTCTCGCCTGTCTTCTGTAATATAACACCTTGCTTAAAGTGCCGCAACATGTCCGAAAGAGTCGCCAAGTTCACTGGAAACTTTTTCACCTGACAATTACTCCGCTCAAACACCCATAAACGAGAGTAAGCATCAAAAGCCGTAGGAACAACATGAAAGGGCAACAGTTCTTGCTTTATAAGTCATGACGAATAAATTGCGATTTAGTGAGTCAGTAGCTGTTTCAAGTGATTCATTAAAAAGAACTGAATCATTCGTGCCACTTCATTGGCAGAAGAATCATTCATTCTGGGATCTGACTACACTGGCCACTGTATGTTTCTGATTTGATAAAAAAAAAAAAAAAAAGTGTCATAAGAGTAATTTTTTGAGATTCCGACTACACCGGTAATGTTGTGTTTTCGATTCATTAAAAAGAACTGGATCATTTGTGTAAGTTAACTGGCTGAAGAATCATTCATTTGGTAATCTGGCAACACTGGTTATGCTGTATGTTTCTGATTCACTAAAACAAACGAGTCATAAGAGTAATTTATTGAGAATCGGACTCCACCGGTCACATTTTATGTTTTTGATTCATTAAAAAGAACTGGATCACTCGTGCCAGTTCATTAGCACAAGAATCAGAGTACACTGGTCGCACTGTATTTATTTATTTATTTATTTTGTATTAATTAAAAATACGAGACATAAGAATCATTTGGACTACACCGGTCAAGCTGTACAGTTTTGAACTTGCTCATAGATGTCAATAGTTCAGGAATCAGAACATAACTGTCGCAGAGGAATCAATTGTTCAGGAATCAGACTACACTGGTTGCATAATAAATAAATAAACAACAACAACAACTCATAAAAATTGAGAATTGAGACCATTGGTTTGAGAATTGGACTACACTGTCGTATTTTTAATTTGCAAAAAAAAAAAAAAACATCTGGAAAAAATAACTGGTTCTCAGTTCCTGAACCGACTCATACGACATACTTCTGTGGAGCACAAGAGAAGAAACTTTGAAGAATAGTTGAAAAAGAGAGGAGCCAACAGTGAAATACTATAATGTTGTTGTTATTAGATCTTCAGCGATCTTAAATGTCTGCAATACACCTTATATAGTACACGATGTAAGAAGAGATGCTGAGTGCTTTCAGCTGTGCCAAGCCACATCATTAATGAACAACAACAAAACAAAAGGTAAACCATTTGCTTGGTCTAATCTGCAAATGCGCGCACAGATGTTTACAGGTAATAGTGTTTACAGCATAAGCTTTATTTTTGTGTTCTTTTTCAATCTCAGGCCATTTCCTGCCATGTGATGAATTTGCCTGAACAACCCTGCTCTGTGATTTTATTAATGAGCCTCGAACCATAGGGTAACCATGGTAATACGGTCTAAAGGGATGGAATAGACAATAGAGATTTCAAATGTAAAATGAAAAGATAATAAGGAAGTAATGTGCGCTATTAGTGTGTATGTGTGTCGGCGGTGATATAAAGGTGAAACATGGGCCACAAATAGTGTTTTGCAAAAGAAAGTTAAAAGAAAACCAGGGTTCCTACACATTTTTCATTTCAAAATTCCACACTTTTCCAGACTTCTCTGTAGATTTTTCGGACTTAATTTAACATCCAACTGTTAAAATAAATAACTGCCAGAATATCAGGGCCAAAATGTTTTGTTCTGAACAGAAACACTTATTTAATATTACCTTTAACCGGTTAATAACGTTATTTTATCATTCTGTATAATATTTTTATTTGTTTGGCAGTCAACCAATCATGGATTCAAATATTACGGTCTAGGGCAAATGTGACATTGGACGTCGGTCCTTTTCTTAAAAAAAACTTTAAGAAACACATTCTGTTTATCAGGTTAATCAGCTTTGAATATTCCATCAGATTTTAGAACTGAAACTTTCCTTTTTATACACTCATTTACCCTTGATGAGAAGCAAGGAACACTCAAAATGTTCAGGCTGCATTGAAAAGCATAAAAGCAGCACTAAATAACTGATGATAATCGTCAGTGAGCTGCTCTGTGAGGATAATTTCCTTAAAAGCTTTATTTCTGGGTCTTGTGAAGCTGTGTATAATTCATATAATTCCTGTAACGCTGGGAAACTTCGACTGAGCAAAACGAAGAGGGGGAGAGTTTTGGGGATTTTTGCACGGTTCAAAGTGTGATCCGAGAAGAAGAGCTGTTCCTTACTCAAATCCTGAGCGGTTTTCACACGAGTTCTCACCTGCTCTGCGCTGTGCTGCTGGACACAGCTGTAGATGTGGCTCAGTGCGGCTCTGGTCAGCACGAACGTCGCCTGCTCGTTGATCAGAGTATCCAAGTGAGCCTCAATCTACAGCAAGTGACCAATAAAAATAACTCAATAATCGCTTTCATTTAGAACTCAGTTTGACCCATTTATCATTTTAAATTGTCTTATAATTTCAAATTTTGCAATAAGTCCATGTGTAACACACCTGAAATTCCAGCATTTCCAAGCGTTTATCTGTGAACTCAAAGAGCGCCAGTGTGGTCTTCATCATGTAGAGGGAGTTGACCATGTAGGTGGCCATATCCGCTGTGCCCAGGTTACTGGCTGATACCGTGCAGAGCTGCAGCAACGGGTCAAGGATGCAGGACAACACCTGAGAACCAGCGTAAAAAGAGAAAACAAACTCATGACCTCTGTTTGACATAAACATTAACAATATTGCGTTACTCCCTAAAACAGTAACTAAGTGCATTACTTAGTTACTTTTTATGGAAAGTAATGCATTACGTTACTTTTGCATTACTTTTTTTTTAATGAAAACGTTTTATAATAACAAAAAAACAAAAGTTCTATTTTGGCAAATGTAAAGGCCCTTTGATGTTTAAAGTTGTTTTTGCTAATTAGTATGGTTGAATTGAATCGTGGAAGGTCAACAGCTAAGGCATTGGTTAATAAAGTGAGATTAAATACATAAATGTGTGAAAAAAGTAATCTGATTACGTAAAGTAATTTGATAACGTAAAGTAATTAATTATGTAAAGTAATCTGATAATGTAATCTAATTACATAAAGTAATCTGATAACGTAAAGTAATCTGATAACGCAAGTCAAGTAATTGACCCTTCGCTAAGCCACGCCCGAAAACCGCCAAAGGCCAATCGTGGCTTAGCAACCGTAACTAGGCGCGGGAGGTCTGGCAAGCTTTCGAGCGAGAGAAACATGCCGAAGCGTTGTGCGTATGGATTGTGCAAATCTGATACCCGGTATCCTAAAAGTTTGGACGGGGTGGTGGATTTTGTTCCCTTCCCGAAACCTAAAACCCAAGGGGAGAAATGCCGGGCGTCATCTTCATTTATATAGCGCTTTTAACAATGTAGATTGTTCCAAAGCAGCTTTACATTGATAATAGGAAATTAAAAGTAAAGTGTTTTGGCTTTATAGCAGCTCTAGAATAAAGTTATTGTCCAGCTCATGGATCAAGCAGTGTGATTAAAGGCAAGACGGAGGCTCACTGACACAACTTAACGTTACTTAAAAATATATTTCAGCATTTTGTTAATCAACGGCCAAACTAGTAACGTTACCCCAATCCGATCGCGACTCTCCCGGTGTTAGTTCTAGTAAAAGTAAAAGGTAGTTAGAAAAAGGAGGGAACATCAGGGGGCTTGGAGATCTCCAAGGAAAAGGTTGGTATGCAAACTTAATCAGTTCATAACAGTAAGTTAGTCCGACGTGTGAGCAGTCAGGCCTGGCGCGCTAAAAATACAAGCGGGAGAATGTTATCATTGCAAAGTGGTCAGGCTAATGTCGTGTGTTTATTCCACAATACATATGGATAAGCTGTTTGTTTTATAAATATTAGAATATTTTCAAATTTCAGTTACCCTGCTGGGCATGCACAAAGCTGTTCCTCAATTTGTGTGTTTCCCATTTGAATGGTCAGCGTACGAGCCGGCTGCTGCTTGCGCTTGGACCTAACGCTTTAACTACAATTTTGATTAAATTATTCTCTAATCGTTTGCATATTATGTTGTGGATATAGCCCTCGAATGCATACTGCAGTATTGCACTCTCATATTTTCACCTGTTCGGCAAAAATGACTAATTATCTCCTTAGGAAAGTCTGAAACCAGTGCATACATACTGTAATAGACGTGCCAGGTGCAAAAGCTTGACAGGCGTAGCAACAGTAACTAAGGAGGGCGGGGCTTAGCGAAGGGTCAATTAACTACGTAATCTGATAATGTAAAGTAATATGATAACGTAAAGTAATTAAGTACGTAAAGTAATCTGATAACATAATCTTATTACATAAAGTAATCTGATAACATAAAGTAATTACATAAAGTAATCTGATAAAGTAATCTGATAACGTAAAGTAATCTGATTACGTAACTCGCGTTATTTGTAATGCGGTACCCTCAACAGCATGCATATTTGGAAAACAGTGTATAATATTACTAAAATGCATAAACAAATATAATAAGACAACCGATTCATTTCTTGAATGAAACGATAATAAAAAATATATAAACTTTACAAAATGTTTCACTTCTACAAAACCACTTGATAAAATGTTGTATAATACATAAATACAAGTTAACAAAACACAAAGGGTCACCGTGATTTTGCCAAGTAAGACATGTTCCTGGATCAACATATTTTGTTGATCCTGGATTAACATTCCTGCCCCAAAATTTAGTCCTAACCCTATCCCTACCCCTAAACCTAACCCTACCCAAACTTTTCCCTAAAATCTGAGGGACATGACAGGTGAATAACACTGATGTTGAAGCACCTCACCCTGGTTTTAAGCCCAAACTTGACATAAACTGTAAACTTGTTCCTCAAATCTGATTGGTTGATTGGAAAGTTGTTCCAGGATCAACAAAGATGTTGATCCAGGAACATTTAGTACTTGGTGAAATCACGTTCACCAACACGAAGAACAAAACGGGGAGTATTTATTTCTGACAACCACATTCCAGTCACTAAAGGTGGAAACACACTGGATTCCTCCACAAAACAAGAAATAAAAAGTCACCTGTGCAAAGTCAGCCTGTCGGGCATCAAGAGGCAGAACTGATGAATCATGGGAGGCCAAAACCTCTCTAAGGAGCGACAGAGTCTGAGTGAGGGAGGCAGTGGGACCCAGATCAGGAGGAGGAAGCTCTACCTGAGGAAACATTTAACAGTCTTGTTTAAAACACAAGTAATATATTGTAGGTTTCATGGGTTTTATACTTTTTTCTACACAAGTTTTAATTTAATGACTTTAAAAGTGACACATGGTGCACCCATCAAGTACTAATATTTCCCCTCACACCACATTTTGACTTTAAGCTCACAAAAATATCACAATGAATTTTAAATTTAAAAAAAATTAATAAAAAAAAAAACAACAGAAAACATCCATCATGAGATGGACATCAAAACCACTGTGTATAAAGTGCATTTTTAATATCTTCTTAAATGAATTCATAGGTTCAGACACAAAAAGATGACGTCATGTCATTGACCCACAGCCAAAACATTCAGAGTTTTAGACTCTGTACATTCAGACATTTAATAGCAGTATTTACCGCTCTAACTCATGTCCAATACCCTCAAACTCAAGCCAGGCATGTCTGACAGTGAGACTGACACCTCTGAAGGCTGACTAATAAACACCCTGCTACGCGAACACTACCTAGGGCTCTGCTGCCTCTAATATAGCTTATTAGCTCGGGCTGGTGTTCCTGGCACCGAGAGACGTCAGGGAGCGATACGTAACGTCCTAAGCCTGATTAGATTAGCGGGCTGCTAAGGCCATAATTCTCTCAGAAGTGTGGAGAGGAGGCCATCTTGCTCTTGCTATTGATCCACTTATCAATGAAGTGTTTTTTTTTTTTTTCAAAGTAGCCTGTTCATGTTCAAGGATATTTTGGGGCTAATTTAAAATCCTTGGTGTGAGAATGCTGTTTTTCAGCCTGGCAAAAACACCATCCAACTGATGAATGACCGTAAGGCACATTTGTTGTGTCAATCACTATCGATGGATAGGATGTTGTGTTAGAGCGCCACAATGCAAGGGTGTTCTGGGTTGTTTTCAGCCAGTTTTTGGAAGTGTTTTTATTGACCATTAAGGTGTTATTATTTACTGGTTTACTAGCATGATGAAGGCAGAATTTTCATATCTTTTCAGATATATGAAAATGGGAACACCAGACCACAAGAAGAGAGATTTGATGATTTTGGAATGTGTACAGTAAGTGTTATTTTAGTATCATTTATATATTATTATAGTATTTATCAATACTTTGAATTAGCTTATATTTTCAGTGTTCGTTTTAGGTTCTAGAGGCTGAAAAACACAGCGAGCATCACACGTGCTTGTGTGTGTTTGTGTGTGAGGTAAATTAAACCGCGCGTCCGTGCCACTCATTCACACGCAGAACATGCAGGATTCGTATTTAAATAGTCTTACTCTCACGCCCAGATGCGTTCTCAGGTACTGATATTTGCCACGATTGATTTAATGTGAATCGGTACCCGGTAGTACCGGCGTAATTCGGTCGGTGCCATTAAAAGTACCAAGTTCAGTACCCAACCCTAATGACAAGAAAAAAACCCCGGAGAAGTACTTACTTTATCCATGAGGCGACTGGCATGGAGACTGAGACTGTTGAAGAACATCTTCTTACTGAGCATGTGCATCTCATCGATGGTCATCAAAAGAGAGGAAACGCTGGTTCCAATGATGCCACTAAGAGAGAGGAAACACACGCATTCAGAAAAACTGCATTATAAAAGGCTATGCCAAAAACTGGATTCATGTTTTGGATCTATGTCAAGCTCTTCAGTAAAATAAGGAGGAGGATTTGTCCTTTCATTAACCATAGGTGTGTGTGTGTGTGTGTGTGTGTGTGTGTGTGTGTGTGTGTGTGTGTGTGTGTGTGTGTGTACCTGATGGTGTGATGGTAGAACTTGAGCAGGTTGGAGAGTTTATACAGAAGAACTGCACCTGGCTCTGCAATGATCACCTGCTCGATTCGCACCTGGAGGAGGAAATAAAAAAACAAACACAGATCAACAATTCTGGTGTCGGGTACAGGTTTGATACTACAAGAAAATACTACAAGAAAATACTAAAGTTAATTTAAAAAATAATCAATCAATCAATCAATCAATCAATCAATCAATCAATCAATGCTAGCAAGTTGAGGGGTTCATGGGATTAAGAAATGTTGCAAGCAGGACTTGAACCTCAGTTGTCCATTTAAGCACCACAGCTCAACTACTAAAAACAAAAAAAATAATCCTAATTATTAGTTGTAATGACAGTGTTTTCATCTCACCTTGAGTGGTCTGCACACTCCTTCAGTGATGTGGCCAACTACTTCCTGCATGTTTTCTTCAACCCCTGCATGGACACAGCACAACAATTTATCTACAACTCGACTACTTTCCCAGAGCAAGGAAAAGCTCTAAAATGTTTGAAGTCTTAATGGCTTAATGTTCACACTGCAGTTAATTACGGTTGTCAGTTCACCTTTTAGAACTTAATCCTGTTCTGTACACACACGGTTCATTTACGGGAGTAACTCCAGACAATTGCAGGTAGTGACAACGGCATTTACAAAAATTCTACACAGTGTGTTCAGAACCAAACTGAACATCTAGATGTTAATGACGTATTTAAACATGCATCAGGGATGTGTCTCTTTTCTGTGTGTGTGTGTGGTGCAAGAAAACCACAAGGGAAAGAGTTACGAGGCTTGACTCATTCGTGTCGCCAGATATTCCTAGAAAAAAAAAAAACTGCGAACAAGAACAAGCCCATAAAAAAAAAAAAAATGCAAACAAGAACAAGCCCAAAAACCCCGAGATAAATCAAACTGCTTTATATGGAATACAATACCTAAATATTGCGACCCGCATCTGCCTACTAGTCACTGTAATATTCATTTTGTCAAAAATAGTGGATACCAAACACGTGAGACACAAGAACATTGCTATGGTTACCATGGCATCAATCATCGCAATTTTGAGTTTTGTTCCGTACCCACATGGAATGCACTTTAGGGGATTCACTCCCGTATTTAAATGCGGTTGTCTCCCGAAACTTTACAGTGTGTACGTGGCCAAAGTGAAGTCATATTACCAAAAGATTCTGTGAAATTTCATGGGCAAAAATAGGCCAATTGTCCATTGTCACCATAAGTAGTGTTTAGGGGCTTTCGCACTGGGTAGTTATAGGAACTCGGTTAGAGGAAATAGCCACCAGGACGGTCCCCTGAGAACTACATTTGACCTAGGGTCATCGACAGCTGGAGGATGGCGTGATCGGAGCTGTGTTTTTGTTGTTGTGTCATGGGTTTCGTGATAACGGAGATGAAATGTAGACGTACAGATTATGTGATTGAAAGAGCAAAAAGGAAGGACAAAATCTCCAATGACAACAAGCATCGATTAAGAGAAAAGAACACAAGGCCACAGACAAAGGTGACATAAATGCCATTAACATTAGCTTTCTGTGTGTTTATGTCTATAGCGGTTTTCCATGTTTGAGGAGTAATGTTGCATTCCAGACAACTTGGAATTTGGATTTTTACCACCTCATTCTTGGAAATAACGTCTGGAATGCCGATCAAGGTCGGACATTCGACCTGTGAACTTGAGGTACATCGATAAACACCAAACCTCAGCGAGACGCGCCATTTGACGTCACTTCCAAGATGTCGGCAAGTCCTGCTTCCAGTAAGCATAAACGTAAAAACAAACTTTAACATCAGACATTAAAGGGATAGTTCACCCAATAATGGAAATTTTGTTATTACTTACTGACCCTCGAGTTGTTCCAAACCTGTACGTAACCTGTAATTTCTTTCTTCGGTTAAACACAAAGATATTTTGAAGAAAGTTGGTAACCAGACAATTGACGGTAGCCATTGATTTCTATAGTAGGAAAAAAGAAATACTGTGGAAATCAATGGCTACCGTTAACTCTCTGGTTAATACCAACATTTTTCAAAATATCTTCAACAGAAGAAAGAAACTCATACAGGTTTCGAAGAACTTGAGGGTGAGTAAATGATGACAAAAATTTCATTTTTTGGGTGAACTGTCCCTTTAAGTTTATGTAATAATATCTTAGTTTTTGCTTTTCGTCAGCTGTTTTCAAAGTGATTTTATGTTGTTTTTATTCTGTTTTTGCCATAATTGACACAAAAACACGATATGTGAATGTGACATCAATCAGCCTGGAACTCCCCGAGGTCTGAAGCGGGACATTTAATTTGAGATATTCCCACGTCCATCCTCGTCTGGAACGCAGCATATGTAAACTGTGTGTTTACACTGCTTTTTAAAAATGGCGGGTGCTGGTGTTTCATATGGCATGTATTCGGCCAGTCAACGTACACTTATGTCACTGGTACTTCCAATTGTGCTGGGTTAGACCCTACTCTGAAGTAAGAGCTAATTTAGTTCCTCCAAAAGGTGTTCCTACAACTAAAGTCATTCCCAGTTCCTGAGGTGCGAACATGCCAAAAAGCGGGTTCTTCCACCAATAGTTATAGGAACTATGAAAATGATGTGAAAGCCCATTTTCTGTTGCTCAGTTCGACGAATTTGCATGCGAAAGCTCAAGCGAAATTCCCGATAGCACCGATTCCTATTGGAATTATTGGATTTGTCTATTGAAACAAATTATAACAAAGAAACGGCAAGTAACATTTAATTAAAAGTGAAATTGTAAAGTAGAAAGACCGAAATAGGATTTTCTTCTAAAACTCCAATAATCTGTTTTAATTCAAAATTATTGTGTTTTCTTTCAGTGTATTGACAATAAAGCAACATTTTTCTGATGTGAAAACAAAGGAGCAGCTTGAAGGCAAAACTTCAGCAGCTGTAGAAAGGGTGAACCTATCCCACTTGATCTTCAACAGAAATGGTATAAAAACTAGCAAATCTCCCTTCCAGTGTCGACACAGCATTTGTGTGAATGAAACGACATGTACCTTGCACCGTAACTTGCTTGAGCAAGGCCTCCAGGTGCTCCTTCTCTGAGGCTGTGGCTTGGTGAAGCCAGGCCAACATGTCCCCAACATACCTGTTTGGATGTTCAAATAGACATGCATAAGCACAAACAGAGATAAAAATGAATGGAAACACAATATTACTATACGCTGATTCATTCAGGAACGAGGCAAGTGACTGTATTTCACAATGAATTATTGATTTGTTCAAAAATGCTGATTTATTCAGGAGTGAAACACAACTGCTCTGAGACGCACAATGGTTCTGTAGCGTTCTTTAAAAACTATTTTTGCTGGTGAAATGGAGTAAAAACAGACAATATTGTGCCTAAAATGTAACTCAATAGTAACTTCTCGTTTATTGAACTGTTGTATAAAATCAATATCACATTTGCAATCGCGCTCATAATCGGGGAAAAACAGTATTCTTGCTCAAGTCATATTCCTCAACTACATCATTTAGAAATATAGGACAAAAATTCACACAGGGGTGTATTTTGCCTCCATATCTTGAATTTCGGGGTCATTCTAACTTCATTCTGCTAACCTGGACTCTCCAGGAGTGTTTTTTTGGGTGGGTTTTGCAAAGTGAGTGTCATGATAATGTCAGCTCAGACATCAGTTTGACTTCTTTTAACTTTAACATCTATCTAGCGCATGTTTACATAGAAAAACAATGGAAAAGCAGCACAGTGGAATGCAAAAACACTTTCTATGTGATCAGCCTGTTACAGGTTTAGAGTGAAATGAGGGTGAACTTCCTTTAATACCTCAGTTTAGGGGTTTGTTCAAATCTCTAACCCTAACTATGACCAATTGCAATAGTGATGATGGCCTTAGCAAACGAAACAGGTAGGAACTGGATGACTAGATGATTAATTACTTAAAGTGTTTCTTCTAGATTTGTAGTGCAGTTATAGATTTCCTGAGATTTGAGGCCATCACACAGTCAGCTATCATTACATCGGCTCCATATCCTTTAACACCGGACAGCAGGGGGAAATGCTGTTCTGAGAACCACCGCTTCCCACTTTTATCGACGTTCTGCCAAGAACCTCATGTTCTCTCCTCGGGTTCCTGACGGGAGGGGGGAGGAGGGCGTTCGAAAGCTCCTTGGGGTGCCGGCCTGGAGCACGTGTGACGATCCATAGATCTCAACAGCCGACCTTTCTCTGAACCAGCGCTAAGTAATTCTATGAAAGAGGAAGCACTTCCCTGAAAGAATCAGGTTGGGTTTAATGTGCTTAGACATTGAATTGGATTTGCAGCTTCAGGATACGCAGCACATAAAGGGGCATGGCAGCTCTACATGTGAGGACGTTAATCAGCGATGGAGAGGCTTTTAGTGGCTAACAATGGTGTGACCCTCGAAATGACCCCCAATTATAGCCGATTTGAAGTAATTATTTTTAGCGCGCAGAAGAGAAAATGTCATCCATTGTGTTTCTGCAAGCTTTCGAATGGAATGATTCACAATGAGTGCACTTGTCGTGGACTCTACCTCATCGGATCGTGAGAGTGCATCTCTATGGGTCTCGGGGTCCCGCCCGGGCCTCCGCGGGTCAGGGCGTCAATAAAGCCTCGGACCACGGCAGAACGCCGCGCCGTTCCGAACTCATCCAGTGTGTACCTGGGAGAAGTAGAACAGAGTGAGAATTAGATATGAATTCAAGAGGTTTAGCTGGTTAACACATAGCCCATGTTGTAACCACATGCTCTGCGGGCAAAAAGTATCCTTCTCAATTGAGGGCCATTCCAAATATATATTGCTAATAATAAAATTTTCTTTTAATGTAGAGTCAATAATTTAGCAGTGGCTGATTCTTTTTAGCAGCCTGTTAAAACCACAACACTCAGGAGAGTGGGTTGTGAAGGGTCTGGAAATCTGCTCATTCTTCAGTTGCCATCAAACAACATTGTCATTAAAAAAAAAAATTCCCCCATGGCTTCTTGGTGATTAGACAAATGGTCACGCTTTGTTGCTGAGAACTTCCATATATGATGACCCTCTAGCGAGGAACCCTATTCACAAAATAAAGGCAGTTCATGCATAAATGAGAAAAGTAAGCTTGAAATTATAAAGACATGTTATTTACTAAATTAAATAAGTAGCTTATATATTGTCATTGTACTAAAACCAAAATAATTATTAAAATATTATCTGGAAAATATTTAGCTAGATAACTATGCAAGTTATCTTTCAGTTAAAGTTATAAAAGTACAGTTAAAGTTATAAAAATGAAGAGAAATCTTGTCTTATGTGAAATCTTTCAATTTCAAATAAGATTCAAATAGAATTGAGTGTTTTGTGTAAAATAATTGTTACAAAGGAGATTTAAAGAGAATATTATGAAGAACATTTACACAGGTGACAGAGGCAAGGAGAAGTGCTGTAAAGAGATACAACACAAATTATTTTAGAAAAATGAACACCAGTAATAAATAAATAAAATATTCTACAATTCTATACAAGATTTTAGTTTTTACAACTTCATACAGTATGCACAGTTCTTTTGACTTCATACTGTTGAAAACTAGGGATGTCGTTTGAATAAAATCATGAACGACGTACTAATTTCAGTCCTTACAAAGTAAAATGAATAGGTAAATGAAGAGTGTATATTGAAGGTGTAAATGTATATTTAAGTTCAGTAATTTCACTTAAGTGACAATTCATAGGTAATTTTCATTGCCATTTAAGTGAAATTACTGAACTTAAACATACAAGCTTGATAAAAATGATCATTCTAGAAGAAAATTTCAGATGGCACTTAGAGGCTTTTGCATCTGAACTTTTCAAATGTAAAACTCGCCTTTCTTAAAATATATTAAAAAAAAAAATTCTCTACATTTTTCAGAAGACCCCCTAGCATAGTGGTTCCAAGGCTTTTTGACTCCAACTGTCCATTATACAAATCCTCACGTCTTTTTAAGATTATATTAGTTTACATGACTATTCTAGGTCTAGAAATCACACTGTTAAAATGTAAATGAATCTATACAGGTTTTCCTGGTTTCCTTATTTTAATGCTTGTTTTGTCTTCTTGAGGTACATATTAAAAATATGTTGTTTGTACATCTGTAGTATAAACATGATTAAATGCCCGGGCCACAAAACAAAACAGACACTGCGAGACCTTCAGAACAGCCACTGAAATCAGCAAAAGAAAAATACTTTAGGTTAGAAAGACCCAGGGTCACACACCCAGACAAAAACAATGGAGGGCCCCGTTCGCAGTTAGGAAATGTGGCCATGTTTTGATCTACGGGCTGAGAACAGCCCTGCGCAGACTAAACAGTAGCGACCGCAACGGCCAGAGAAAAAGGGAGGAGAGGAGGGATGGAGAAGTTTGGCACGGATTCCAGGAACTCTGGGGGCCCCGTCCTCTCGTTCTTTCTGCTTCGGCCTTGGACTCCCATAGATAAAATCACTGCGGGTCGGGGGGGGAGAGAGAGATTCGGGATGAATAAAGAAGGGGACACAGACAGAAAGAGAAAGAACAAAAAATAACATAAGAGTGTGAGAAAAAAAAAAACACGTAATGACAAGGAAACGGTCAAGCCCGTAAACATGTTTAAACGCATGACTGCGGCACCTTGGGAAACTGTTTTAGGAAAGATAGAAACGCAAACAATGTGAGAGTATCTGAACATTTTGGCACTTTTGAGGGATGCCAGGGATGTTTTAACAGATTGGCAGCACCGAAAGTAGCGATGAAGAAATTAAACAAGATAAAACATTACAACTGAGCAAGTTTGCAGACATGTGACACTAGATAAAGTATTTACACTATCTAAAGAAAGGTTTCCCATGAAAATAAACAATTAATCAAAATATTTTCAGTCTTAGTGAGGCATTAAAAAGTAATAGAAAAGGTTGTGCATAAACAGGTGTGTGAATATGTATAGATTAATTGATGATTTTCAATTTCAGGTTTTAGGATGTCTTATTCAACAGACACTTATACTTCATAAGGAAACAGATTGATGGAAGTAATTTGTGTGGTATGGTTCTTTTGAACCAACAAAAAGCTTTTGATACAGTGAACCACTCAATACTGTTAGATAAATTAAGTATTAAAGTCCCCCTGTAGTCAATAATTTTATCCCTAAAAACTCATCACCAAAATTACATATTTAAAAGTTGTTGTTTTTTTCTGTGAAAAAAAACTTCATGCCTTAAAATAGCTTAAATGCAACTCTACACCATTGCTTCATTTAGTATACCCGGAACCATGAATATGCTAATTAGCCCCGCCTCCACTCACTCATGTCAGCTCCGAGATCCACTCGGTCAACTTACTGAGGAAAACGCTGCACAATGATATCGCTCTTTACAATGTCGGACACATAACGGTAATTAATATGATTAGCCTTTTGCTTGACTATGCTGTCAAACAGCTAATAGTGAGTTGCTAATGTTACACAAACCATGTTACAAGTTTTAAGGAGAAAATACTCAGCAAAGGTGTCAATTTATGAATTTGCACATGGAAAAATTAATTTTGCTTAAAGCAAATTTTAAAAAAACACATAGACATATAAACAACATTAAAAACTTGATTTTCACCACAGGGGGACTTTAAGTGTTTCTCGAGTGCATGGTTGGCTTCTTATCTAACAGGGAGAGTTCAGAGGGTAGAAGTTGGAGGGATCCTTTCTGAGGGGAAGCTTGTAAATAATGAGTCCCTCAGGGTCGTGTACTTGGCCCTCTTTTGTTTTTTATATAGAAATCATATGCAAGCTGTTTGTGATTGTAACTTATTTGTATATGCTGATGATTCTGCTCTTTTGGTTTCAGATAAGGGGACTAGTAGAACACTTTAGCTGTCTGAAAACAAACTTCTATTACTATACATCTGATTCTGAGTAAAATTGAGTTTTGACAATTTAAGTGGTGCAAGCATGGCTTTGAAAGATTTAGGCAAGGTAAATCCCAAGATGTGTTAGTTTTTTGGATAAAGAATATTTAAACTTGCTTGATTCAGGCTTAGTGCAATGCTATTTTGAGTATGCCTGTAATTCTTGGATGTCTAATTTAGCTAGTATGAGGATGGGAAAGTTGCAAAAATCTCTAAATAAATTGATTAGATTAGTAGTAGGAATTAACTGTTTTACTAATGTGGATGATAACCCTTTTCGACAGCTTGGCTGGTTGCCAACTGAAAGAAGAGCAGCTTACCTGAAGCTAAAAATAGTACATATAAGTATTACCAATAGGGCCCTGGTTTATTTTAATGCATATTTCTCAAGGGTTAATGTAAACATTGTTTCAATAGTAGACAAAGTCTTATGCATCTTAATCTGTCGTTGCAAGACCATATATGGGCAGAGGTTGTTTGAACACACAGTACAGGAGCGGAATAAGTTACCTATGGATATTAATTGTTTAACAAATAGTGTTTGTTAAGTTTTATAGAAAAAAAGATAGGATGTCTTAATGAATTTGTATTGTAATATTGATGTATGTATTTACCTGGCAAAGTATTTCATGTTGTGGTAATTGATTGTAAAGTTGTGCTTGTGCTGCAATAGCATGTCATTAAATCCATTGCTAGGAATGTGTTTTTTGCAATATTAAAGACCACAATGGAAACAAGTTTTCTTAAAGGGTTAGTTCATGAAATTTAAAAAAAAATTGTCATCAATTAGTCACCCATCGTTCCAAACCCGTAAGACTTTTGTTCATCTTCAAAACAGAGAGATGTCTGGTCCTCCATCCTCATAAAAGAAATCATAAAACTAAACCAAATGATTTGAGTGGTTTAGTCCAAATTTTCTGAAGAGACTCGATAGATTTTCTATGATGAACAGATTGAATTTAGGCTTTTGTTCACATATAAACATTGATCTGCGAACATAAATAGAAGCACAACTGTACTTGCTTGACGCGTAAGAACGTGTACTTAAACGTGTACAAACACTTGCCAAATGAAGACGGATTGTATGAAATGACGTTGTTTATTAACGAGCTGTAGTCAAGCACTGACAGAAATGCAGTTCAAGTTAATGCCATGGTTCATAAGGTGCACTGCATACTGAATCTGGCTGCATGACGAGCGCGAGACGCAGCAGTGCACAGATCGCGACCCGCGTCTCTCTATATGTGATTGTGAAGTAAATGGGAGCGGGAATTCACCGCATTATGAACTCATCACTTGAGGGAGTTAACACTGTTACGCAATACCCCCAACCTCACACCAAATGTTAGGCCCTGTAGATAGGCAAGCCTATATAAATATCATTGTAAGCAGAAATGTGAAATGTACCTTAGCATATTAGAGGAAGACGCTGATATCTGGATTGAATTGATGCCTGAAGAATGCACTTCCACACAGCAGTCACGAGTAACAGCAGAATAGGCGGTTAAAGTTGTCTATGCTTAATTTGATTTGATGACAGTCACGAGACCGATTACTCGATTCAATCACGTTGATGGATAAAAATAAAATTAAAACAAGCATGTAACGAGTAACGACCACAAATGGAAGGAAAATAGTGGAGTAAAAGTACAGATACATCACTTAAAATGTACTCAAGTAAAAGTAAAATTACACAATTTTTAAACTACTCAAAAAAGTAACATTTCTGAAAAAACTACTTAATTAGTAAGTAACATGAGTATTTGTAATTCGTTACTCCACACCCCTGGTTCTTGCTAAAGCTCAAACGTGCTGTGTAACACGAGAATGAACCTCAAACGAGCTGCCTAACACAAGAATGAACCTCATTGGTTCTTGCAGAAGCTCAAACGAGCTGCGTAACACGAGAATGAACCTCAAACGTGCTGCATAACACGAGAATGAACCTCATTGGTTCTTGCAGAACCTCAAACGTGCTGCATAACACGAGAATGAACCTCATTGGTTCTTGCAGAAGCTCAAACGAGCTGCATAACACGAGAATGAGCCTCATTGGTTCTTGCAGAAGCTCAAACGAGCTGCATAACACGAGAATGAACCTCATTGGTTCTTGCAGAAGCTCAAACGAGCTGCATAACACGAGAATGAGCCTCATTGGTTCTTGCAGAAGCTCAAACGAGCTGCGTAACGAGAATGGACCTCACTGGTTCTTGCAGAAGCTCAAACGAGCTGCGTAACACGAGAATGGACCTCATTGGTTCTTGCAGAAGCTCAAACGAGCTGCGTAACACGAGAATGGACCTCATTGGTTCTTGCAGAAGCTCAAACGAGCTGCGTAACACGAGAATGAACCTCATTGGTTCTTGCAGAAGCTCAAACGAGCTGCGTAACACGAGAATGAACCTCATTGGTTCTTGCAGAAGCTCAAACGAGCTGCGTAACACGAGAATGAACCTCATTGGTTCTTGCAGAAGCTCAAACGAGCTGCGTAACACGAGAATGGACCTCATTGGTTCTTGCAGAAGCTCAAACGAGCTGCATAACACGAGAATGAACCTCATTGGTTCTTGCAGAAGCTCAAACGAGCTGCGTAACACGAGAATGGACCTCATTGGTTCTTGCAGAAGCTCAAACGAGCTGCGTAACACGAGAATGAACCTCATTGGTTCTTGCAGAAGCTCAAACGAGCTGCGTAACACGAGAATGAACCTCATTGGTTCTTGAGGAAGCTCAAACGAGCTGCATAACACGAGAATGAACCTCATTGGTTCTTGCAGAAGCTCAAACGAGCTGCGTAACACGAGAATGGACCTCATTGGTTCTTGCAGAAGCTCAAACGAGCTGCATAACACGAGAATGAACCTCATTGGTTCTTGCAGAAGCTCAAACGAGCTGCGTAACACGAGAATGGACCTCATTGGTTCTTGCAGAAGCTCAAACGAGCTGCGTAACACGAGAATGAACCTCATTGGTTCTTGCAGAAGCTCAAACGAGCTGCGTAACACGAGAATGAACCTCATTGGTTCTTGCAGAACCTCAAACGTGCTGCATAACACGAGAATGAACCTCATTGGTTCTTGCAGAAGCTCAAACGAGCTGCGTAACACGAGAATGGACCTCACTGGTTCTTGCAGAAGCTCAAACGAGCTGCGTAACACGAGAATGGACCTCATTGGTTCTTGCAGAAGCTCAAACGAGCTGCGTAACACGAGAATGAACCTCATTGGTTCTTGCAGAAGCTCAAACGAGCTGCGTAACACGAGAATGGACCTCATTGGTTCTTGCAGAAGCTCAAACGAGCTGCGTAACACGAGAATGAACCTCATTGGTTCTTGCAGAAGCTCAAACGAGCTGCGTAACACGAGAATTAACCTCATTGGTTCTTGCAGAAGCTCAAACGAGCTGCGTAACACGAGAATGGACCTCATTGGTTCTTGCAGAAGCTCAAACGAGCTGCGTAACACGAGAATGAACCTCATTGGTTCTTGCAGAAGCTCAAACGAGCTGCGTAACACGAGAATGGACCTCATTGGTTCTTGCAGAAGCTCAAACGAGCTGCATAACACGAGAATGAACCTCATTGGTTCTTGCAGAAGCTCAAACGAGCTGCGTAACACGAGAATGGACCTCATTGGTTCTTGCAGAAGCTCAAACGAGCTGCGTAACACGAGAATGAACCTCATTGGTTCTTGCAGAAGCTCAAACGTGCTGCGTAACACGAGAATGAACCTCATTGGTTCTTGCAGAAGCTCAAACGAGCTGCATAACACGAGAATGAACCTCATTGGTTCTTGCAGAAGCTCAAACGAGCTGCGTAACACGAGAATGAACCTCATTGGTTCTTGCAGAAGCTCAAACGAGCTGCATAACACGAGAATGAACCTCATTGGTTCTTGCAGAAGCTCAAACGAGCTGCGTAACACGAGAATGGACCTCATTGGTTCTTGCAGAAGCTCAAACGAGCTGCATAACACGAGAATGAACCTCATTGGTTCTTGCAGAAGCTCAAACGAGCTGCGTAACACGAGAATAAACCTCACTGGTTCTTGCAGAAGCTCAAACGAGCTGCATAACACGAGAATGAACCTCATTGGTTCTTGCAGAAGCTCAAACGTGCTGCATAACACGAGAATGAACCTCATTGGTTCTTGCAGAAGCTCAAACGAGCTGCATAACACGAGAATGAGCCTCATTGGTTCTTGCAGAAGCTCAAACGAGCTGCATAACACGAGAATGGACCTCATTGGTTCTTGCAGAAGCTCAAACGAGCTGCATAACACGAGAATGGACCTCATTGGTTCTTGCAGAAGCTCAAACAAGCTGCGTAACACGAGAATGAACCTCATTGGTTCTTGCAGAAGCTCAAACGAGCTGCATAACACGAGAATGAACCTCATTGGTTCTTGCAGAAGCTCAAACGAGCTGCATAACACGAGAATGAGCCTCATTGGTTCTTGCAGAAGCTCAAACGAGCTGCGTAACACGAGAATGAACCTCATTGGTTCTTGCAGAAGCTCAAACGAGCTGCATAACACGAGAATGGACCTCATTGGTTCTTGCAGAAGCTCAAACAAGCTGCGTAACACGAGAATGAACCTCATTGGTTCTTGCAGAAGCTCAAACGAGCTGCATAACACGAGAATGAACCTCATTGGTTCTTGCAGAAGCTCAAACGAGCTGCATAACACGAGAATGAGCCTCATTGGTTCTTGCAGAAGCTCAAACGAGCTGCATAACACGAGAATGGACCTCATTGGTTCTTGCAGAAGCTCAAACGAGCTGCGTAACACGAGAATGAACCTCATTGGTTCTTGCAGAAGCTCAAACGAGCTGCATAACACGAGAATGAACCTCATTGGTTCTTGCAGAAGCTCAAACGTGCTGCATAACACGAGAATGAACCTCATTGGTTCTTGCAGAAGCTCAAACGAGCTGCATAACACGAGAATGAGCCTCATTGGTTCTTGCAGAAGCTCAAACGAGCTGCATAACACGAGAATGGACCTCATTGGTTCTTGCAGAAGCTCAAACGAGCTGCGTAACACGAGAATGGACCTCATTGGTTCTTGCAGAAGCTCAAACGAGCTGCATAACACGAGAATGAACCTCATTAGTTCTTGCAGAAGCTCAAACGAGCTGCATAACACGAGAATGGACCTCATTGGTTCTTGCAGAAGCTCAAACGAGCTGCGTAACACGAGAATGAACCTCATTAGTTCTTGCAGAAGCTCAAACGAGCTGCGTAACACGAGAATGAACCTCATTGGTTCTTGCAGAAGCTCAAACGAGCTGCATAACACGAGAATGGACCTCATTGGTTCTTGCAGAAGCTCAAACGAGCTGCGTAACACGAGAATGAACCTCATTGGTTCTTGCAGAAGCTCAAACGAGCTGCATAACACGAGAATGAACCTCATTGGTTCTTGCAGAAGCTCAAACGAGCTGCGTAACACGAGAATGGACCTCATTGGTTCTTGCAGAAGCTCAAACGAGCTGCGTAACACGAGAATGAACCTCATTGGTTCTTGCAGAAGCTCAAACGAGCTGCGTAACACGAGAATGAACCTCATTGGTGCTTGCAGAAGCTCAAACGTGCTGCATAACACGAGAATGGACCTCATTGGTTCTTGCAGAAGCTCAAACGAGCTGCGTAACACGAGAATGAACCTCATTGGTTCTTGCAGAAGCTCAAACGTGCTGCATAACACGAGAATGAGCCTCATTGGTTCTTGCAGAAGCTCAAACGAGCTGCGTAACACGAGAATGAACCTCATTGGTTCTTGCAGAAGCTCAAACGAGCTGCGTAACACGAGAATGAACCTCATTGGTGCTTGCAGAAGCTCAAACGTGCTGCATAACACGAGAATGAACCTCATTGGTTCTTGCAGAAGCTCAAACGAGCTGCGTAACACGAGAATGAACCTCATTGGTTCTTGCAGAAGCTCAAACGAGCTGCGTAACACGAGAATGAACCTCATTGGTGCTTGCAGAAGCTCAAACGAGCTGCGTAACACGAGAATGAACCTCATTGGTGCTTGCAGAAGCTCAAACGTGCTGCATAACACGAGAATGAACCTCATTGGTTCTTGCAGAAGCTCAAACGAGCTGCGTAACACGAGAATGAACCTCATTGGTTCTTGCAGAAGCTCAAACGTGCTGCATAACACGAGAATTAACCTCATCTTGGCAGTAGCAATATGAGCCATTTTCATAACCATTAACTGACATCAGATAACCGTGTACATGTGAATATGTTGTTAAATCTCAGCGATTCTTCAAATAAATATTTAAGTCAAAAGGGTTTGGCTGACAAGTCTGGGAACCTGAGCTCAAAAATAGTCAAAATGACCGTAGACTGTTTTTGCTGGTTGTCATGGAGTTATGAGTTGTTGATAGGGTGTTCTGGGTGGTTCCTGGCCCAAGTCAAAAAAGCCCACCCATAAGTCATTTTCTGTGATCTCTAGATATGGTTCTGGTTGATTATGTGTCTAATTACCTCTTCTATACGAAATATGAGGTTTCATTCATTGTCGTAGCACAATCGGTGTGGGACGCGCTGAGGTTTAGCACTTACGGTAAGGAGTTTTCTCAAATGACTAGCCCTAAGTATGAGTAATAGTAAGAGTATGAATAATATCTACAACCTGTGTGGGTTTTACCAAAAATATGTTATGTAATTCAAACTGAAATCAAAACATTCTGAGGAGAGCTTGTTTACACGGTAGAAATGTCATTTTTCTGGCTGCGTTCATTCATGCAAACCAAGTTGTTGTATTGTATTGATATGGCTCATGAACTCAAACCCACTAATCAATCTTGAAGGTTGTTTTCTTTTACGGAAGTCTGTACATTGATAATGTACTGACAGTTGGAGGAAGGTACAGTAAACACAGGAAACTGCTTCCATAAGGATGTGAGAGACTGACACCTTGTGGTATATGAGGGAATTGCAGTCTGGTTTTCCCTGTTGCTCACAGGTATGGGAACAACTGTTCTGTTTACAGTATCGATTTTAAATCTTACATAATCGCATGTACACTCTCTGTCCCACCTCTACAAGACAGTCTGTACCATAGTTAGGCAAATGCATCACTTTTATTTACCACAAAATTATATATATGTTAAAAAAAGTAAACAAACAACAAACATAACAGATGTGCGAGTTTTGAATAAATTAATGTATAACGTTTTACATTCATTAATAATTTTAATTTTAAAACAAGTTAAATTAATAGCAAATTTGCCCCTAATATATTTTTGTATGGTACATTTAGTTTTTAAATTGTTAATATTATTTATTTATTTTCCAGCAAGGACACATTAAAATGATCAGACAAATTCTAGAAGAAAATTCTATTTTAAATAAATGCTGTTGTTTTAAACTTCTGTTTATCAAAGAATCCTAAAGAAATAAATGTATCAGGGCTTCAACAAAAATATGAAGCAGCACAACAGTTTTCAATATTGATAATAATAAGAAATGTTTCTTGAGCAGCAAATTGGCATATTAGAATGAAGGATCATGTGACACTGAAGACTGGCGTAATGATGCTGAAAATTCAGCTTTGATCACAGGAATAAATTACATTTAACAATATATTCAAATAGAAAACAGTTATTTTAAATTGTACTAATATTTCACAATATTACTGTTTTTACTTTTTACCTAAATAAATGGTGAGCAGAAGAGACAAAAACATAAAATAAATTTGTTCAAACTTTTGAATAGTACTCACCACAAATTAAAAAGATTTTAAAAAGTTATGTGATTCATATGTCATTTTTTTATTGAAATTTTACTGGCTTGACAAGGCAATGTCACTGAGTTGGCCTCTCTACACTTCTACTTATATATTTGAACAAATCTCAAACAACTTAAACAGACAACCTTGTACCTTCATCTTTTATCCAATTTCACATACTATATTGCTTCAGATCAATATTTGTAAAGTCGTGATTCTCCCTCAGAGCTGGCTGGCTTGAACCCATGCCTTTGAACGCTTTATTGAACAATGTTTTAAAAAGCCTACAGAGAAAATGTGCGTGTAAAACACCACTGCTGAGAAAGAATGTGCATTGTTGTGCTCTACAGGCACTAGATGACTGTGCTGAAGTGCATGTGTGAGCGACAGAAGAACTCACTTATAAAGAACAGGACGATCCTGGAGAGACTCCATAGCCTGACTCAACACGGGAGAAATATCACATGATTCCTGAGTCAACCCTCTGCACTCATCTACAGACAGACACACAAACATCTATGAGGCATCCTATAACACTAAGCCACATTAATTACTTCATGTATATTACGTAACTATAATAAAGTACTGAATTATTAAATTGATCATGAAATGTAAAACAGGATCATTGCATAAGTCGTTCTATATGCAATGAGTACATTTTCTGTTCCAAATTCTCTGGCAGTAGCAGCTGTGCTTATATTCCAGAAACTTCTCTCTGGCCTCTGCTGTGTGTGTGTGTGTGTGTGTGTGTCTCACTCACTCTGAGCCCAGCGATAGAGCTGCTCATATGCCGTCTCCTGTAACACCGCCATCTGCTCCATGATCTCCAGCCTGCAGTTTAAGCACAGATATCACTGAACATCTACATGGAAAAAAAGAAGGTTTTGTTTTTTTTAAGTCTGTTTTATTCTACTGTCTCTCACCCTGCCGTTTGCTGGTTGGTCCTCAATAGGACCTTCACGTCTTCATGGATGTTCTTCACATGGTTCAGAGCTCTGAAGAAGTCCTGCACAGTAAAGACAGAGTTCACTACACTATTACAGCTGATTCGGTCTACATTTATTTTTCAATTAGTCTGCAAGACATGGTTTCATCTGAGAAGATCGTGTAACATTTTAGTTGGGAAAAATTGGAAGATTGAGTTGAGAAATGTTTGTAGACTTCTCCTGCCAGCTCACTTCTAGGAAATTGCATCTGTTCTGTTCTGCATGTTTTGTTTTGTTTATTAAATGGGATGTTAAAAAAAAACCTAAATAAATTAAATGCATTAGCTTGATTATTATAATTATTACATTTACAGTCAGTGAAAAGTAATGCATTAAAAAGTACTTTAAAATGTAATGTATTACGATATATTGCATTACTCCCTAAAAAGTGTTACTTAGTAACTTTTTATGGAAAGTAATGTTACACGTTACTTTTCCATTACTTTTTCTCACCTTAATTACAAAGTGAGTTTTTTAAATAAAATAAAATAAAATAATAAACAACAACAAAAGTGAACTGAATAAGCCTCAGGCTGACGGAAATGCACATTCACACCTCTCCAGTAGAGGGCGCCGCTCAAGCAAACATTTCAGCTGCTGCTGTTTACAGAAGAATAAGACACAGGAGAAGAAAGTGCAACACACTTTTCCAATAAAAAATAAACCATGAAACACAAATGTTCGTATGGTTGAATTGGATTGTCAAAGGTCAGCAGCAGAGACATTGGTTAACAAAGTGAGATTAAATAAAGTATATCTGTGTAATTTAACATTTAATTATTGCAGGTTTGAGTGATATTCTGAGTCTGCATGTTTTTATTCATTTTGAGGAATACTGAAAGTGTTTTTGTGCAAGTGAGATGAGTAAATGCATGTTCACATTAGTCTAGAAAAGATCTACAATAATCATCATGTTCACACACAACGCCTCTGCACTTACTCATGATTTCTCTCAACATGGAGAGCTGTCAGTCAATACATGAGAAAACAAAGTAACTTGCATTACTTATTTGAAAAAGTAACTCAGATATTTTGTATGCATTACTTTACTAGTTACTTTAAAAAAGTAATCTGATTACATAGCCTAACTCACATTACTTGTAATGCGTTACCACCAAGACGGTTCATAATTATTATTCAAGATGAAAATAATGCTGCCAATCTCGCAGTTCAAAGGCTCAAAAGAATACTCAAAAGAAATTTGACAAGCAGTTTCAAGTAGATAACTTGAGGTCACCTCTGTGATGGGTCCATCTCGTGCGGAGCGTAACGTTGCCATCTCAGCAGTGGACAGCTGGAACTTTAACAGGAATGCCTGGGCCACCTGAGCTCGAACCTCCAGCCGGTGACTGAAGACAGAAGGAAATGCCATTGAACTTTATATAACAATTCACTAATTTCAGCAGAGTCATACAAATATATCGAGAGAGAGAGAGAGAGAGAGAGAGAGAGAGAGAGAGAGAGAGAGAGAGAGAGAGAGAGAGAGAGAGAGAGAGAGAGAGAGAGAGAGAGAGAGAGAGAGAGAGAGAGAGAGAGAGAGAGAGAGAGAGAGAGAGATTTTCATTTGGACAAGACATATTTACATTTGTTTTTTGTACTTACAGAAAATTCAATCCAAAGCAATGTCCCTGAGCCAACACTAGATGGCAGTCACACTCTTGTCAAACACAACCCACATTTATACTTTTGAAACAAACATAGCATCAGTCTTTCATCCATTCCTTTTTCAGAAAATATCACTGTAAAGTAGCACTGCGAAAAAGGGCTCGAGGCGACATTATTTGAACAAGAACATCTATAAAGTATGACATAAGAACAATAGCCGTCATGACAACCGTTGTCCTCAGAGAGCAACTCGCTGCTGATTCAGCCCTCTTTCATTTCTCTGCTTTCCTCTCACCAGTAAAGCCTACCAGCACTCAGACCATGGATTCAGTTTGTACATAGACCATATTAACACTGAATAAACATGTCAAACTAAATTACTCAGGGTAAATACCATAAATACCAAATTTTTTAAATTACATATCTTCAAATTTGTGTCAGCCGAATGATCAACAGCAAAGTTAAAAAATGTACAATCTACTGGACAGACTGTACAACTATCCTTTACAGTGTCTCTACCCTGACTAATGTCTGTATAATGTCTAATTTTCTGACTAATGTCAGAAAATGCAAAGAGAGAATGAAAAAGAGAGACAATAAATTTGACGAACCTAGCCAATTGAAATCAAGTGTCATTTTTCCCCCAACAACTATAGCTAAGATGTTTCAGTGTAATGTGTTTTACAATAACATGGTGGTAAAGGAACCCTTAGGCCTATTTCATTAGCAATTAGCAAAAACTGTTTAGCCTGAGGGCAAGTTCAAATCATACTAGGGGTGGATGATATGGCAAAATTTCACCAAAAACATTAACAGACAGGATCAAGATTCTTTTTCATGTTGGTTTTTAAGACTATTTTGCAAGTCACTAAGCAGTACAGCCAAACTAATTTCCCTATTTTAAATAAATAAATAAATAAATAAATAGCCTTACTAGTTCACAAAAGAAAAAAGAATGACAGACCATTTAGGCCAAAGTAGTGGTGGGCGATCCGACCATAATCTTTTCTTTTTATCTTTCTTATTAGAAATATGAACAAGGATGCAAATTACAAATAAAAGGACAAATACAATAAAAGATACAAATGAAATAAACAGTGCTTTACTTTTTTTCAGCTATAGTAGGTGTATATAACAGTGGCATTCAAATCAGAAATTTAATGAACAAATGTTAAAATGAAACACTACATAGACTGTATGAATTAAACACTCTAAAAAATGCTGGGTTGTTTCAATCCATGTTTGGGTCAGATATGAACGGTTGGATTTGTCCATATTTGACCCAAAAATGGGTTGAAACAACCCTTTTTTTAAGAGCGAATGTACACTGATTTTATTAAAGCTACTTAAGCTATTTAGTCAAGATCAGTGAGTGATTTTCTTTTTGTATTTTGTTGTTTGATTAACATTTTTGACAGACTGCAGTTGGTTTATTAGGCTGCCGTCACTTTAAAATCGAATTATGCACGGATCTGATATACACGTGTATCATAATATACTGACACGCATCCGAACGGTTTCCCTGCGCTTAAGATGTAAATGACTGTGTTTATGTAAACCTTGTGTGTATTTGACAGTTTAAGCGCAATAAGACGTGAAAGAGAACATAGTTCAGTACTCGCAGAAAGTGTGTGACAAAAAAGCTTATGTCAGAACAGCATGCAAATAATCTGGCAAGGCTTTACAGGCATGCAAATAATACAGTTTCATTATGGCCAAGAACTGTAATGTCACATGAGTGTAACCCAACCGCTACACTGGTAAACATGATGTGAACGCTGTATAGTATGTTGTGAACAGCACTTTAGCACGATACTATGATTTTAATCGTTCACAATCTAAAATCGAGATGTCGCACACCAGATGTTCCCCCAGTTTAGTACATAATGTTACCTTAACTCTCCCCATGGCTATGTGCTTGTAACAGTGTTTAACATGCCAAAGGAAGCATGTAAGCATTCAGGGGATGTGTCTAGTCGTGTGGACTTGCTTTGGGATCATATTCCATGTTTCCAGGTTTCAAAGAAGTATTTGGCATTTGCTTTAGGCCAGGGGAAAGATATCCGACCTGGAAAATTTGAACAATGAGAACATGTCAAAGATGTATTAAATGGCAGTAATTCCCCGCCACCCAAGGTTTACCTCTTCAGGGTGTGTGTGTGTGTGTGTGTGTGTGTGTGTGTGTGTGTGTGTGTGTGTGTGTGTGTGTGTGTGTGTGTGTGTGTGTGTGTGTGTGTGTGTGTGTGTGTGTGTGTGTGTGTGTGTGTGTGAGAGACATCGTAAATGTCAGAGATGATGTAAATTACAACCCAAAGACAGAGGCAAGCTTGCTGGAAAGAAAACTGGAATTTCAGGCATCTGGCTTAATGGAACAATTCACCGCTTTAATCTTTCTATTAAGCTTTATTTTTATTTCAGTTGTCAAGCTCTAAGCTGTTCCTAATAAATACTAAAAGAAGGAATGGAATATGTTGCACATGTTGCTTTTGAATAAATAAAAAGTTGTCTATTCATGACTTTCTCATCATTTATTTTTTTATATTTAAAATGCATTGTTGTCGTTAAGAATAGTATAATTTACTTTGGTGATCGGTAACGGTGATCGTATCGGCCAATGCTGCTTCCAGTGACCGCTAATCGGTGATCGACCCCAAAAGTCCTGATTGGAGCACCCTTAATTTTGATGTTTTTATAGCACTAAACTTTTATTACTGCATTAAAAACTGACTAGTGCATTCTTAAAACTTCCTCTTTTTGCGTTTCTTGCCAGAAAAAAAGGTCATATGGTGTGGAGTAAACAAAGACAATTTTAATTTCTGGGTCTTAAACTAATCCTTTAAGACTACAAAATCACACTACGTTCACTGGAGTGTAACAGTAAAAATTGTAAAAAACAGATCCACAGACGGCAAGTTTTGTGCATTTATGCTCAGATGAGCATGGCTGACTTCACATCAGACACCACACTGTGATGGAGTGTGTTTCGTCAATCATCCTCTGGATCTCCTCATGAGAACTTGCCGGTTCCACAAGATCACTCCAGAACTATAAGACGTCAAAGAAGAAGAGAAAAGAAAGTGCACTGAAAAAAGTGTGAGACCATGAAATTTTCACTTCGAGTCAAGCAAAGTCTAAAAATATAAATATAAAAAGCACAAAGTCACATGGAATACCTAAGCGCAGTCTGTAAAGCTCAGTGCTCGTAACCGCACAATTACGGTTCTCTATTCTCTACAGCACTGCATTACATATACAGTTGTGTTCAAAATAATAGCAATCCAACATCACTAATCGGATCAATCACTGTTTTAGGTCGAACTTATATTTCTACATGGCAAATCATTTACTAGTAGGTGTAGTAGAGTAATAATAAAACAACAGACCCAACAGTCGTGACATGCATGCTGCTGATTTAGTGTAATTGAATCATTAATTGAAAGGCGCGTGTTCAAAATAATAGCAGTGTGGAGTTCAATTAGTGAGGTTATTCATTCCGTCTTATTCAACTGTCAAACAAGTGGCCCTTATTTAAGGACGAAGGCAGTACTGTACTGTACATGGTGGTTATAGTGCATTTCTCTCTGAAAATCGGGGTAAAATGGGCCGTTCCAGACATAGTTCAGCACACTTTCTTTAAAAAGTTGATTGGAGAGGGGAACACATATAAAGAGGTGAAGAAAATGATAGGCTGCTCAGCTAAAATTATATCAAATGCTTTGAAATGGCAACCAAAACCAGAAAGACGTGGAAGAAAATGGAAAACTACCATTCGAATGGATCGAAGAATAGCCAAAATGGCAAAGACTCAGCCAATGATCCGCTCCAGGCTGATCAAAGAAGATCTAAAGTTACCTGTGAGTACTGGCACAATTAGAAGACGCCTATGTGAAGCCAAGCTATCGGCAAGAAGCCCCCGCAAAGTCCCATAGTTGAAAAAACGACGTGCTGAAGAGGGTACGATTTGCCAAAGAAAGAACACATTGACTGGACTAAAGAGAAATGGCACAATATTTTGTGGACTGATGAAAGCAAGATTGGTCTTTTTGGGTCTAGGGGCCGCAGACGGTTTGTCAGACGACCCCCAAACACTGAATTCAAGCCATAGTACATTGTGAAGACTGTGAAGCATAGTGGTACAAGCATCATGATACGGGGATGTTTCTCATACTACGGTGTTGGGCCTATTTATCGCATACAACGTATCATGGATCAGTTTGAGTACATCAAAATACTTAAAGAGGTCATGTTGCCTTATGCCGAAGAGGAAATGCCCTTGAAATGGGTGTTTCAACAAGACAACGACCCCAAACACACCAGTAAGCGAGCAGCATCTTGGTTCCAGACCAACAAGATTAACATTATGGAGTGGCCAGCCCAATCCCCGGACCTTAATTCAATAGAAAACATGTGGGGTGACATCAAAAATGCTGTTTTTGAGGCAAAAAAAACAAGAAATGCAGAGGAACTGTGGTCTGTAGTGCAATCGTCCTGGGCTGGAATACCTGTTCACAGGTGCCAGAAGCTGGTCGACTCCATGCAACACAGATGTGAAGCAGTTCTCAGAAACCGTAGTTATACAACTAAATATTAGTTCTGTGATTCACAAGAAAGCTAAATCTTCAAGCATTGTTCAGTTTATACAGTAAATGTTTGACTTTGCAAAGAAAAATGCACACTGCTATTTTTTGAACAGCCTAATATTCTCTTTTCTTCACTTTCTATAAAGTAATAACAAATTTGATACATTTTTCTTCATGTTTTGATTTCGAATAGAATGTGCAATGTTTCCAATGCATTTGCGTGTATTGAAATAAAAGTTATTATAAGGATTTTGAGCTTTACTCACTTTTATAAACGCACAACTATATATATATATATATATGTGTAATATTATATATTATATGTAAATATACACATTATCAAGCGCAACATATTACAGAAATGAGTGGTGAAGACATTAATCAATGCCTCAACCCACAAAAACAGAAGTCCAGAACACAAAAGCAGCAGGCTTGCCTACTTATTGACTTTCTTTAACTTGCTATGTGCATGGGGGTGTATGAAAGACGGAGAACATTTGTGTGGGTGGGTAATAAGGTCCCAGCTTAATTAGCACAATAAGATAACGGACCCTTCTGGATATCAGGATTTTCACAGCAAGCCTCCACTTACAGCAAATATCACTACCAGAGAAAGAGCCATCAAACTTGAAAATACAGTTTATCGAAGGACCCTTCAGAAACCAGAACAACAATAACATGGCTTAGACAAATCAAAAATGGTCTGAATGTTACAGTATGTCAGTTACCCTTTCCTATCTATTGACAATCCATCAGAAAAGGTGCTGAGCACATCTCAAAATTACACTGGTTGGACAATCATCGGTTCTCCGCAAAAAAAAAATTAATAATAATTGCATTCCGAGGGATAAAATAAATGATTAGCTGCCAAGAAAAAACACCAAATTATCATTAAATGTAGCAAACATCAAAAAGTTAATACAACAAAAGAAATAATAGCAACATCAAAAAATATTTCTGTTTGACTTTAAGGACATTTGTGTTTTTTTTTGCGAATATTTTGACTTTTGTAAAAATTGTGTTGGGTTGACACGACGTGTAAGTGTACAAGTGTAAAATTAGGGTCCTGAAGCAAAACCAGTTGAGAAACACAGGTTTACGGCATTATTTCACAGAGATGTCATAACATACTAAAGTATCTGTGGCTGATCTTCTGTAATGAGTGTTGGATGCAAGAGGCATCACCTCACATCAGACTTCAGACAGGTGACGGGCTACAGCCTTCAGAATGACACTCACTTCTTGCCTCTTAATGAAAAGGTCTCTCAACACCAACTAAAGCTTCACTGATATGAGGAAGATATAATGAGAGGGAGTTGAGTTGATATAATGAAGGTTGTGGAAAAACAATGCTGCCAGGTCGTGGTCTGTTTGACTGTCCTTGGTCTTTTATGTTGGAGCTTTCAGTGCTGTCGCAAATGGCATTTGCATTTATTCTCAGTTTCAAATGAAACAGTGCTCAGAGTTTTCCACTGACATCAAAGTGCTTTCAACATCTTTGATACAGAAGGGGAAAAAACATCATGTTACACCACAGAGAGTCTAGAGGTTTAAGAAGTGAAAAATTGGGGGCTCGTCCGGAATCACGCTGTAGTTTATATGCAGAAAGCGTTCCGGAGTAAAGAATAAAAACTTCAGTAATTGATCAAGCCTCTCAAAAACTTGAGCCTCTACATCAATCAATCAGTTAAATGAAGCTATGAAAATTAATAAATGAATGCATTTTGTATAAATCAACTACTGTTGCAGGTATTTCTGTTCTGACTCAATATCAGTGACAGAAAGGTCATCCGGCAAGATGAACTCCAGACTGAGAAAGCTGAACACCAGCAGCTGAGTATTAATATTTGAGATCCTGCTTTCTGTCCTCTTTGGAAGCATGACAAGCCATGTCCTGACCTGTCTCTTGCACAGCTGTCCCTCTGGGGACAGACACGATCAGGCAAGGTTAAAAAGCAGCTGGACAAGCAGACACAATCCCATCTGGCTGATGAAAATGTCACTGAGACAGGCAATGTCTCAACAGAACACCAGGACAACACAATGTGGAAGGACACTGCATAGAATACCCAATGTGACTCCATATGGGACGATGCAGCAAAACGTATATTAAATAGGTGTAAAGTGGACACATTCTACAGTTCTGCATTTTATTTCTGTCCCCTAAAGTCAACTTAATGGTAGTCATAATTTAGTTTTCACGACCATTTTCTAACTGACCCTTAACATTAACAAATTTTCGGTGAAATTTCGTGAGCAAAAAGGTCCATTGTATTTTGTCCAAAGCGTACCTATGTAAGAAATACCACTCAGTATACCAAACAAAAAAGAGGAAAGGGTATCTTGTTTTAAGTGACATGTCCCCTTTAAACTGAATGAATTTGAAACCTCACGAAATTGCATGGAACGAACACTAAGCATTTTTATTGGCCTGGACAAATATTTCCTGACAGCATTTTATTACAATACATTGCAGAAAAATAACCTCATTATAGTTTCATCAATGTCTCTTTCTCCATCTCCCTCTCCGCTCCATCTCTTCTCTCTCACTTGTCTGTCTTTGTGTGACACTCTGTGGATTTAGACAAACTCTCCTGCCGGACGAGTACAGGGTTGATGGCAGCAGAGCGTGGAGACGCCAGCTGTCCATCACAGCTGTCAGCATCTCCTTTGGTGCCAAAATCAAGGGCCGTTCCACAAGGTCAGAGATACGGTGGACTCTCGCTTCTAAAACAACAGGATTATTTCCTCTTCCAATCTCAGACTCGTTTAATCACACAAACCTCTGAACTTCCATCTCTCAGTCAGTTCATCTCTTAATCAAAAGATCTTATTCCGTCTTCACAATGTTCCCCATCCTCATTGAAGTCTGCGCCTCTTTTCCAAAGCCTAATGAGTTCCCAACCTACTGAGACATCATAAGCCCGTGCCTGGCGTGAAGTTTGTTCCAAAAGTTATGTTGACTTCCAACACCAGACAGCATCACACTTTTCCCCTCACATAGAATTCAATCCACAATGCGGATTGTGGTAAACTCAACAGGAAAAAAAAAAAAAAAAATGGAGAGATGAATAAACTTGTCAACTATAAATATACTTATATTTCATTCCGTGTTATATCAATAGTTTATATACACGTTCAAAACGTTCAAAAGTTTGAGCCTGTACGATTTTATTTAAAGTTAAAGTTACTACTTTTAAATAGCAAGGACACAATAAATGTATTAAAAGGGACAGTAAAGACAAATGATTTCTGTTCTATAAATTCTCAAAATAAATATATAGAGAAATCATTCTGTAAATGCTTTTCTTTTAAACTTTCTACTTATCAAAGAATCCTGAAAAAAATCATCAAATCATCATATTAGGCTGATTTCTGAAGGATCATGTGACGCTGAAGACTGGAGTAAATGATGCTGGAAATTTAGCTTTGTCATCACAGGAATAAATTATATTTTAAAATATATTAAAATAGAAACCAGTTCTTTTAAATTTTAATAATATTTCACAATGATTTTACTGTATTTTTGATCAAATAAATGCAATTGTCTTTCAAAAAAAAAAAAAAAAACTTAGATCACAAACGTGTGTGTGTGCGTGTGTGTGTGTGTGTGTGTGTGTGTGTGTGAATGCCAAACTAAACTGGAATCAATAGTGAGTTGCTTGCAGAGTATTTTAAAATAAAATGTAAAGTAGCAATATGTAAAAATGTGCTTAAATCCTCCAGAATCTGCAACACTATTAGCAAACAAACATAATACAAATCACGGTAACACTTTATTTTACAGTGTCCTTGTTACATATGTTACATGTACTTTCCATAGAAATACCAGTAAATTATGCATAATTACATGCAACTAACCCTCAACCAAACCCTAATCCTACCCTAACCCTAGAGTAAGTACATGTAGTTAATTAATATTACTCAATACTTAAATATATAATTACACTAACAATGGCATCTTAAAATAAAGTGTAACCCAAATCAATGCCTCATAGCAAATGTCACAACTGAATGTAGTTGACATTTCTAAACTCTCCACTGTCAATCCCACAATCCCCTGCATAAGCCTTCCGCTCAGCTCCAATAGAGACTGAACAGAAAACACACACTCAGCTCTGCACCAGCGGACATGTACATGCTGCCCATGGAAAGCCGACAGCAAAGTACCTCACTGCTATCTGTTTCTCTCTCTTCGCTTCTCATTGGTCCACCACATGGCACACCGAAAGCCCAGCAGACTCAATGCACCGTCAGCCCTCTCTTCAATCAATTCCACTCAAATGACTTTCACTGGCAGTCTCTCAATGGTCATAAACAAGCACATTTCACCAGTGAGGGCCATAAACCTGATCTGTGGGGTCACAGGCAGTACAAGACACGCTGAATCTAGAGCCTCGATTTATCATTCGGTGCCTTCACCTTGAGTCTCAGACCAAGAGCCAAATTCCCTGATAGGATTTGGTTCGACCAATCAAGTCAACAAGGAACACAGTCGCATATACCAGAATCCTCTTCTCTCCGTGTCATTATTAACTTTAGAGTATCGCATTGTCTTGTTATCAGCGGCTAAGCTTGTAATCAGATCCATTCAAAGCAAGCAGCAAAACAGATAAAGGGAATATTAATTGGAAATGCAAAACTGCACTATAGCAGGGATTAAACTTTCCAGCAGAAGACGATGAATGATTCATTGACCTCATCAAAAGATGGACACCACAGTGCTCAGCGGTGAACATGTGCACACTCTTTCAGATTTCTCTGATGTATAAATGGAAATGAGACTGGTGTAACACTGCAGTCTTGTCGTCATCTGCTCTGAAAGGCTGCTGTGCTGCTAAGAATAGTCCAACTTTCTGATG
The DNA here is from genome assembly GCA_022828995.1 of Vimba vimba. Lineage (NCBI taxonomy): Eukaryota > Metazoa > Chordata > Actinopteri > Cypriniformes > Leuciscidae > Vimba > Vimba vimba. The sequence goes on from CM040826.1 coordinate 11,933,727, forward strand.
TTTACCAGGAACACTGTGGTTCTGGTAGGAGTGCTGGATATTCAAGAATTACAAAAACAAGAGTAAAATTAAATTACAGAACATTTAGGAGCAAACGTCAGTGCATAGAAACAGAAAAAATAGCAACGGTAGAAAGTGTCTTCTACTGACTGCACGGATGCAATGTGCTCGTGCGTTTTCTCTCTCAACTGTTTACGTTCACTACTTAAGACATAAATGACTGCGTTTACTTGCAAAGACATGGTCACTTTGACACATAAGTATGTGTATTTAACCGCTCAAGCCCAATTAGTCGACAAAAAGCATTTAGTTAAATTCTCAAGTGCTTTATAAGCAGTGGCTTCATTTGAGCGCTGAGAAACAGACAACCGACAAATTTCTACCGGTTAATCGGGTCGACCCAGTATGTCGCCAACCCCTATATGCAAATTATATTATTTGCGAATTATAATACATGACATTTCCCTAAACACCAGGCATACTTAAAGTGAAAATGAGTTTTACCATGTTCTAAGTCTGAGTGACAATAACTTTCCCACTTTGAGTTTTATGAATCCTTTTCTTAGACATGGAATTACTAAAGGAAAGCTAATTCGTTGCATTTATATAGCGCTTTTCTCTGCACTCAAAGCGCTTTAAATAGAAGGAGGGAATCTCCTCAACCACCACCAATGTGCAGCATCCACCTGGATGATCCGCCGGCAGCCATAGTGCGCCAGAACGACCCACTATACCAGCTTATTGGTGGAGAAGAGACAGTGATGAAGCCAATCAGTGTATGGGGATGATTAGGAGGCCATGATGGACAGAGGCCAAGGGGCAAATCTGACCAGGATGCCGGGGTCACATCCCTAATCTTTTTCGAAGGACATCCTGGGATTTTTAATGACCACAGAGACTCAGGACCTCGGTTTAAAAAGTTGTATATATTATATAATGCATTTTTAATTTATTTTATTAATAATAATTAATAAACATGGACGCTTAAACGTCTGTCCTTTACCATATTTGATGCTAAAGGAAATCTGTCTAAATTTTATTTTTGTGAGAACTGTACACAATACATTTTGTCACGATCCATGATACATGTTGCATTATTGTATTGCGATATATTGTGACACAATATGTTGTTACACCACAGGCTCCATATGATATTTAGTGCCACAGAGATGTTTTATTGTATCACCACTCTTTTCTTTTGATATTGCTTCAATATATGCCACCGTGCAAGCCAGCTCTCCAGCTATTTAAAACCTCATATCAGTCAAACACTGCAGAGCATTATATCAGACTCACTTCTCTCCTTGAAGTTTGTTGGTTTTCACAATCAAGTCCTGGGTTTGTTCTTTGGCTGCCTGTTGACAAACAGAACATGAGAGCTGGGTTATGGGAAAAAAAGCATGTTGGTCCTTCAACTTTGCACATTCTAATATCTTCTTGAAACTGCCTTTAAAGTCCCCGTGTTGAAAATCAAAATTTTAGTGTTGTTTATATTGTCTATGTGGTGTTTTTAATATGCTTTAATACAAATCATGTGCAAATTCACAAGTCAACACCATTGCGGAGTATTTTCTCCTTAAAACTGCAGTGAAAAAGACAGTCTCAAAAACACGGTTTTAAATCTGACGTCACAAACTACCTTGTAACCAATCAGATCAACGAGTCAACGAGTGGATCTCTGAGCTGGTGTGAGTGAGTGGAGGCGGGGCTAATTAGCATATTCATAGAACCGAATATACTAAATTAGGCAAGGGTGTAGATTTAGATATAAGATATTTTAAGGCATGAAGACTTTTTTCCAAGGAAATACCGTTATATGTACCGTATATACCCGAATATAAGACAAGGTTTTTGTCCTAAAAAAAGGCTGAAAAATGGGGGGTCGTCTTATATTCGCGATATAGACAAAATCACGGGGGGAAAGGGAGAAAGAACAACGGAATTAATATGAAATAGTGACTGAAACGCGAACCATTAAGACAAATGATTTCGGCTATACTTGCATGTAAAATTAGAGAAGCAACATAATATATGTGTTTAACTGAATTAAAACGCTGCTTCTCTCTGCCATGCGACACGCAGAGCGAGCGAGAGAGAGAGAGAGAGGTGCGTGCGCGCGACGCAGAACAAGAGAGAGAGAGAGAGAGAGAGAGAGAGAGAGAGAGAGAAAGGTGCGCGCACGCGCTGGAAGAGAGAGAATGAATTATCACTGCAATTTTCAAATAAAATTATTTTCTGTTAAAATCTGATTTTTTCCACAAAAATCTCTTTTTGTCCCAAAAATAAGTCTGGAAAGTGGGGGGGTCGTCTTATATTCAGGGTCGTCTTATAGTCGGGTATATACGGTAATTTTGGAGATCAAAGATGAGTTTTAAGTGATAAAATGATTGACTACAGGGGGACTTTAAACTTTTATTTTGTGATTGTTCTGGAGTACACTGGTATATAGATGACCTCAAAAGCCAATAGATATTGATATAAAGCAACAAAAGTCAGATGATGATTGTAACTATCTGAAAGCAAACATGCATGATTACCTTTAACCTGTTGGTCATTTCTTCACAGCAGGAGCTCATGGCCTGAACATCTTCATGAACGCTCTCTAGTTCCTGAAGCAGAAAGACACACTTAAGATCGCTGAAGAAGAGTCCTACACAGCAGCAGAAGGTAAGGAGCTTATGTGCACATGAAGCAAAGTTTATTGTGTAAATCGCATTTACATTTAATCAGAAGCTTTTATCCATAAGAATTTATAAGAGGAAGACCAGCAACATTTGAAAACAGTAATATTGTGAAATATTATTTCAATTTAAAGTAACTTTTCTATTTTAATATATTGTAAAATCTTTTTTTTTTTAAATGTAAAAATTTAGTATCCCAAAGCAACATTTTTAAATCCTCCAGTCTTCCCAGGAGGACTTCCCAATCCTCCCATGTGACACATGATCCTTCATGAATCATTCTAATATGATAAGTTGATGCTCAAGAAACATTTCTTATTATTATCAATGTTGAAACAGTTGCTTCATATTTTTGTGGAAACCATGTATTTTTCCCCCAGGATTCTTTGATGAATAGAGTGTTCAACCAAACAGAATTTATTTGAAATAGTTTTTTTTTTTTTTTTTTTTTTACAATGTAAAAGTCTTAAGAGTCACTTTTGATCAGTTCCTTGCTGAATTAAATTCTATAAAAAACTTTTTTTAGAAATCTTGAAGTAAAACGCATAAATATACATTGTAATTTAATTTAAAATCAAATTTGCCTTGATCTTTTGACATATAAGAGGTCTTTGTACCATTAAAACATCCTGCAAGTTTCATAGCTTAAAACATCCTCGTCATTATAAACAAAGCATTTATTTAATCAAACTCGAAAAGCTTTTGATATTTCAGAATTTGTGACAATCCATCATTAAATCACGTCACACGGGCAAATATGGGCATATGCCTGCCTCCCGAGCAACACTGACGAATAATTAAATCATCGCATCATAGAGCTGACGTTTGCCTACACTGGATGCGAGTGCCACGTTGCATCAATAATCACTGGATACAGTATTCAGAATAGATGCGCGTTCAGTTTCTGCGCCTGAGGATTATATGTTTGTTCAGAGAATTTGACTGCAGATTGTTTTGTAAACAAGGCACAGTGTAACGGAGCGTTCACAAATAAACTTTTGTTGACAGATGATTGAAGCAGTCAATTTCATTGGATCTGACAGCGGCTGCATCACAAACCGTAAGTAAATGATTCTTAAAAACACTTACTCGCGTGCAATAGCGAGTGGGCGTTGATACAATTTCCCATGCATTGAAGTTAGCCAATCATAACAGTGGACGTTTACTGACGAGCCTTAAAGGAGCCGCGTCTTAAAAATGGATAATTTCAGACAGCGATGGTTGAGGGTTGAAAAGTTGAGGGTTTTTTCCACATATCTATTTGTTTTTTGTACAAAAAACTTTAAAACATTATAAGTAAACCTCAAGGAACATATTAAAATAATTTTAAAAAATCCATGTCATGACCCCTTTAAAATATAATGTACACTGTGAGATGGCAGATCATAAAAACCACCACAGGCAGCTTATGTAATGTAACAGTTTTGGATTGTTTTAGTCTGAGCTGCCTCAAAGAAATGGTTGTCAACTTAAAATATATATATTTATACACCTATAAACCTATAATGAGCTTCCAACTGCTTATGCTCTGCCTGTGAATTTACCTCCGTCACTTCTTTAAATATCCGTACAAACTCTTCATTGATGGACAGGCTGCGTCTCTCGATGTCTCCTCGCAGGTTCCTCCTGGTTCTCAGACTGTTCTCAGTGAAAAACACAGAGAGAGATTTCAACGCTTCCAGCATCTCCTAGAAATAGAGTAAGTACAGAAAATAAATGAGTCAACAGGACCTTCATTGCTGATTGTTTATCAACTGCATCCTGCCTACAACCCATACGACATGAAGATCAAGTGTCAAAGCAATATGTCTAATCTGCAAACTTTCTGCAAATATACTGTGAAGTCTCTTATGCTCCCCAAGGCTGCATTTCTTCAATTAAAATACAGTAAAATCAGAAATATTGTGTTTTCTATTTCAGTATATTGTAATTCATTGATTAATAGAAAGTTTGTAACAATGTACTGTAGTAATGTTTGCTGTCACTTTAGATCAATTTAATGTGTCCTTGCTTAATACAAGTATTAATTTATTTTTATTTTTAAATACCATGAATGTCAGTATATTTTACTTTAAAGTACCATAGATTTACCATTTTATAACATGGTAAAGTATTTCACATAGAGTAAGTTACACCACCTTACTGAAATGTTGGTACTTTTGGTGCTATCTTTGTTCAGCTTTATTATCTCTGTTTAAACCAAGAATGCATCATAGCTATTTATTTTAAGGAAAAAGAGTATGCTATTTAATATAACATTAATATGACACAGAAGTTTTATTATTAATCATTCTTGTAAAGAGTAGTGACAGGTGCACTGCGAGGCTAAGTTAGCTAATGCGAGCTGACCGTCACTCACAGACCTTGTCATTATCCAGCCTGGTCTCCAGGATCTTGTTGAGTTTCCTGGACAGAGGGTTGTTGGTCTGCGAGGAGGACACATTCCCGCTGCTGTTAGAGATGTGAAGGCTTGAAGCATCAGTTGACAGCTCTGCTTTAGTCTCTGCCATCATCAAAATCCACGTCAACCTCCAGGAAGCTGTTTTGAGTAACCAGAAAAACGTCCCACTGCAACAAGCCCTGAATGCTTTAGTTCCGCGTCCCAAGTTGTGCTTTTTGACATTTGTGCTTAACAATAATATCTCCAGAAATAAGACTCTCGTCTTTTGAGGTTGTCATTGAAGGAAAATGTTTAAAGTCGGCATGAACCGGAAGTTAAAGATGTGATGTATCGGAATAAAACGGCTTATTGAACAAGAGAAAAATGTCGGGCGGGACTTGATTTTGTCCTTCGGGAATTGATTGGATCATCATGTGAGTGACAGGTTGCCCCGCCCTCGTGTCAATAAACACGTCATCAGAGAAGACATTTCGCTGCCAGAAGGAGGGGGAGTTATTTTGATTGGGCAAATGAATAAAAAAATAGGCTGAACAAAAATGATGTGCACGGATAAGTCTGCGTTTTTGATTTCATGGAGAACTTAATACATAAGGTCAATAATGTTTGAAATATTTTAAGATATTTTAACATAATGTATTTATAAAATAAATATTTTTTAAAAATCAAAATTATATTTTTAAATATATTTTTTACATTATGTATTATAATGATATAGGCCTATAATAATAATAATAATAATAATAATAGCCTATTATTATTATTATTATTATTATATTTTAAATATATTTTTCTGTAGTAATTATATACAACTATACTTGTTATGAAAGACTGTCATCATGCACATAATAATATACAGTGATTGGTGAGTTTTCTGACTGACAGCTTAAACAAACAGAGCTTTAGCACCACCTGTAGACAACTCCTCCCAAAGGAAATAAGTAGGTGTTTTGCATCAGGAAGTTTCAAGTGCGGAGCTATGAGTTTCTCCACAGAGTGTATAACCGAGTTTGTGCGTGCAGCTAAAGGCAAGTTTCAGTGTTCTTATTGTTATTCCGCATTTTTATTTGTGTATTGTTACTGTTTGAGTGGAAGATAATTTACCGTGAACCGAAAGTATTAACATCATAGATCCTTATCCAACGCGATACAGATCAACGCGATCCAGACAATTCTTGTATGAATAATTTGTATTCCTCTGTACTATAATTGTTTCCAACACCTGTTTACATGTCTATCATCATTGCAATGAGTGTTATATTCTTAGTTGTACACTTACAGATAAATGTGTTAGGATTTAGGCTTTAAATGCACATCATGTTGTTTACATAAAGGCAGCCTGAATGACGCTGATGGGATGAACAGGATCCTTACATTATGATAAATAAGCCTACATAGGAATTATATAGTTAATCCTAGATATATACATTGCATGTGTAACTGCTTATTTTGGATGTAATGTTATTTGTCTTTTGTCATCATGATTTTTACTATTATTCTTGTGTTCGGTTATTTTCTATTTTGTATGTATACTTTCAGAAGTATACTCATTCCTATTCATAGTAGAGAATAAATGTTGAAGAAGAAACATCAGAGTCCTTATTGCATTCATCCGGATTTGACATAGTAATTGCAACCAATTACAACCAGCCAAATGAAGTACTCCAGAATATATGGTCCTTCGAGCCAGATGTGCAATTACTGTGGAATTATGAAAGATGTCCTCTGATCAGAGAAGTAGAAAAGCAAGGCCTGCTGATGTACGTCCAAAATGGCGAGTGCAGCCACCAGCCTGGTTGGAAGATTATGATGTTTATCTCCTGAACTATGATAAAACTTCACCAGCTGTTGAAACTACGCCTCGCCCCACAGTGACACAGGAGCCGTACCACCGGATAAATTCTTTGACTCTTCAACTGGACTCAGGCAGAGACACTTTACTCATTTTGGCCAGGTTGAACAGATATGTGAAAGCACACCTGTACCTTACCACAGTATATCAAGGGGATGTATCCTCAGAGATATTGGAGGCCATTCAACAGCTCAAGACTGAGAATCAGAAACTACAATCTACAGTCTTAGACATGCAATGACAAATGCGTGGTGATATTGCAGTTTCATTGCACCAAAGGCAAACACCACCATCACATGAGGTCAGTGATACTGATAAACAGCCCAGGTGTCCCCACATACCTCCGTGTCAGTATGCAACATCAAAAGGAGATTGGTGAGGATCCTCACAACCCTCAATAAGAGAAAGTATATCGAGGCCCTAAGCCCACAATTCCAGATTTCACAAAGTGAGACCCACAAGAGTTTGCCAGATTGAAGATCTCCCAGGATAATATTCTGCCTGAGGATGCCACGGAGAGATTTAAATATCAGATCCTCCTAGATCATCTCAAGTTTGAGGATGCCCCACCCCCTTCTAACAGCAGACTCTTATACAAATTCAAAGAGACCTTTTTCAGACACCATGGCTTCTGTTGCAGAGCAGTATGGACAACTCCACCACTTAGCTCTGCATCATATTGCTGACTTCGTGGAAGGCTATAGTATCCGTAGTCATGATACAACTAGATTCAAGAAGTTTGCAATCAAGCTTGAGCGCTCATGGGTATGCTAGATCAACTAGGTGAATCTAACTAAGTGGTAATATCAAACTACAGTGTGGCTCACATGTTACTAGGCTACTGTCCACGTTACCTCATGACCTGAGAGCTGATTTAAAGAGGTGTATCCCTTGGGAGTCCGCATCCCCACACTCCTAAATTTTGCAGGGAGGCTGGAATACGAACGGCCAATTCAAGAAAGTGGCTTTGAGATTATTGGAGAAAGAAAGGAACGCTCTGACTAAAGGAAGGACAGGCGTAAGGATGTCAAGTCTTGTAAGACATTGTCCATATTTCAGATAGATCCTTCTCCCACTAATCCACTGATAGAGGGGTCTGCTCCAGGTGCTACTAGACCTCAGGACAAGGTAAAGGCGTACTATCCCTATTGCTCTAACACCCAGCATTACTTGAGTCAGAGCCAGAACTTTAGTCAGCTTACTAAAGAACAGAAGAACTGGGTAAAAACCATAGACTGTAAAAAAATGATGTCACCATGTAGGTTTCTGAAGACCGTTTTTGAAGCCTAAAGTGGGCATGGCCGACCGTCGCCATCTTGGCAGCGCGTCACTCCCGAATTTATTTATTTTTACAGTCAGACAATTAGCTGAGGTAACGTGACGGCTAACAAGCAGCAGACAAACGGCTAATGATGACTAATGACCACAGCAGTGGGAATCCACCTGTCACTCAAAAGTGGACACCCTTAATTATGCAGAACTTTAAGGCTTAATATAATGTAAACGGATGAGTTATAAAAAAATTCACCCCCCTCACAGTGGTCATGAAGGGAAAAATAAGCTATATAGACCAAAGTTACTTTTTGCACCAGGCTGTAAACTTTTTTTTTTCTGCTGTAAAGTTGGGTATTTTAACATGGGGGAGATACAGATTTGACTCACTTCTGCATCCAGCCTCAAGCTGCCAGTCGATGAATTGCCGTTGAATTCACTTCCGTGTTGGTTTCAAGAGAGAGACAGGGAGGTTGCTGCTTGGTAAAAACAAACAAGAAATGTTGGCGTTGTGGTCACACCCACCAAGCAGCACAGTGGCGTCTGAAATCAACCTGCAAAATCTGTAAGGGCAGACGTCTTGAGGCACTCCACAAGCTCAATGATAGACCGATCAGAGAAAAACCTTCCCTTGTCAGTCCCACCAATGAGGTTCTGTACTTGGATAGACAAGCAGGCTGCAGTCAGGTACAACTGAAAGTCACCAAAGTGATCATACGCAATGGAGAGCATGCACTATAGACCTTCGCTATTCTAGATGATGGCTCAGAGTGAACAATCTTTCTTCAGGCTGTTGCTCAGAAACTGAATCTTCATAGGAAGACAGAGGACCTGGTATTGAGAACAGTTTGATTGGACATGAAGGTCATCCGTGGTAATTAATTGTCCTTCTCCATTTATCCTGCTTGTCAGCCTCAAAAGGTCTTCAAGATCAACAGAGCATTCTCAGCAGATCAGCTAGAACTGGTAGAACATACCTACCCCATCAAAGCCCTACAAAGCAAGTATAGCCATCCCAGAGGACTGCCCATTCCTGCTCTTGACAAAGCTCAACCACTCTTGTTAATTGGCTCTTATTATCCTCACTTAATCACTCCAATTACGGCAGTGCTATTTGACCAGCTGCGGTGAAGATGAGGTTGGACAGTGCTTTTGGACTAAGCTTTTCCATTATCAGCTTCAGACTCAACAGTGCCTGAATATTTATATTGTGTCTCCCTCCAATGATCTGTTCAAACATGTCCAAAATCTTTCAACTGGATGTATTGCCTAACAGGAATAAGAAGCTTGTCACTAGATCAAAGCAAGACCAGGAGGCAATTAACCTATTAGATCGACATCAATGGGATCCAGCATTATGCCACTCCTGTTCTCAGGGTAAGGCACATGCCTAAACTACAAGCTACAAAGTAAGGTGTGATGGCTAACCTCTGCAGCACAGAGAATCACTTAATAAGAGACCCCCAAAGGGCAGAAGCCTATATTGCTGAAATTATGTCAGTTTGCAGATTTTACAGTTCCTAACTGTACTCAGCAAATTCACATATTTTGTGATGCCTCAGAAAAGGCTTATGGTTATGTTGCGTATCTACAGTGGCATTCCTCACTGGTAGATCAAGAGTGGCCCCTAAATGACAGCTATCTATGCCAAGGTAAGAACTGTGTGCAGCCTGTATTAAGTTTTTCAACGTTCAGTGGAACAAATTTTTGCTGGATACCCATGTGCTGTCATAGATGATATATTGGTTGGTGGACACACAGAAATGGAGCACAACGACAACCTAGAAAGAGTGCTAGAACGGGCCAGACTGATAATTCTCAGGCATAATCCTCTGAAATGCAAATTCAGACTGACAGAAGTGAACTATATGGGCCATGTCTTCAGCAGTGATGGCCTACATGCCGATCCATCAAAGACTAAAGCCATCAGTGAAATGCAAGAGCCCACAAACGCCACTGCTCTTCAGATATTTCTTGGCATGGTCAACTACATGGGCAAGTTCATCCCTAATCTCAGTTAAATATCTGCCCCTCTCCGCCAGCTAACTCACAAAGATACAGTATGTTGATGGCTGCAACAGCACCAGGATGCTTTCAATGCCTTGAGAAAGTGCCTAACATGCCCCGCTGTCCTGTCTTACTACAATGTTGACAAGCCCATCACCTTAACATGCGACTCCTCACAGTTTGTTTTAGGAGCAGCATGCCTGCAGGACAGTAAGACTATTGCTTACGCTTCATGGGTCCTCACGCAAACTGAAATTCGCTATGCACAAATTGAAAAAGAGCTCTTTGCTGTAGTTTTCGCTTGCACCAAGTTCAACAATTAAATCTACGGCAAACCAGTGACCATTGAAACAGACCACCAGTCTTTGGTGACAATCATCAAATGTCCGATACACAGCACTCCTGCCTGACTCCAACGAATGTTGCTTCAGCTCCAACAATACAACATCACCCTAGTCTACAAAAAAAGGAAAGCGCACGAGCCCCACAAGCATCTGTACAGCAACAGTCCAAGGAGGAAAACACCTTTGAGGTAATGAATGTGTACAACATCTCACCATCACGCATGGATGAACATAAACGAGAATGCAATCAGACAAGGATGGTCAGCCAGACTGCACAGTGTTCTCCCAGCAATGCGGTTGTTTCACGCCACAAAGTTGTCATCCCAGAAACACTTCAGCTGGAATACACACGAATTGTACATAGGGGTCACCCTGAAGCTGAATCCACCAAACGACGTGCACGTAGCATATACTTTTGGCCTACCATGACAAAAGACATTGATGCTTACGTCACATCTTGTGCCACATGTAACAGCACCAAAGCACACAAACAACCACTTAACGGTGTTCCAAGCCTACCATGGTCAACAGTAGCAGCTGACATCTTTGAGTGGAATAGTCACCAATACTTGGTACTTGTTGACTCCTAATGAGGCTGGTACGAGATCGATCAGCTCCACAATTTGACCTCAGCAAGTGTCATACTGAAGCTAAAGAGACACTTTTCTGTTCATGAGTCACCCCAAACCCTCTTCACAGACAATGGGAGACAGTTCGTGAGTAATGAGTTTGAAGATTTTGCTTGTGTCTGAGACTTCGTTCACAAAACCAGTAGTCCAAACCACCCTCAATCAAATGGCGTAGCGGAGCGCGTGGTTCATATCGCTAAACAACTCATGGAAAAGTCCAAACGAGATGGCTCTGATATCTAAACCTACTGAATCTGCGAAATGTCCCACGAGATCCTAAGCTTGGCTCACCAGCTTAGAGATTAATGTCCAGACAAACCCGCACCACCCTGCCACTCCACAGCTCTTTGCTGGAACCTTCTCCTCTGGCCTCCAAAGAGATTCATGCACAGATCACAAAGAAAGACTGATGTGTCAAAAGAACAGTTATGACAAAACAAGTACACAACTGAGTGCAGGATACAAACCCCTCATGGTTATGACGGCAAATGAGTGGTGAAGGAAGTCTGCCGTGAACCAAGACCTTACATCGTCCTGTCGGGTGAAAAGGAATATTGGAGAAACCGCAGACACCTCCTATCTGTGAAAGAGCCTATGCCAAGTCATTATGATGATGATGGTCATAAGTTAATCCATGCTCCAAACAAAGTGAATGATCCCATTCCAAAGACACAACCCACACAATCAACCATAGGTCAAATAACCTCTCAGACAAACACACAATTGAGAGCCAGTCAGTCCTTAAGTGACACAGTCTGGACAAAGCGACCCTTACCCAAAATACAAGGACTGAATTACACATTCATGTTTTATTTAATTGTTTATCTAGGTTACACACACCAGTTTTGTTATTCTGCAATACACTTTATCTACACTTTATTAATTTACAATGCACAATAGTTACTTTTTCTGGTATTGCAACTGTATCAAATTCAATATACCTTTGTTGTTCAAGTAAAGGTTTGTATTAAATGAGAAGAGTGAACTAATGTTCATTGTGAAGAAGAATTCTGATGTAAATGCAGCTGCAGAGTCTATACATGTTTTGTATTTTCATACTTAGAAAATGGTATTACATCATTATGTGTGACATCAATATAAGTGTACAGTATGTGATCACTCTCTATATTGTCACGTTACCTCAGGTAGTCAGTGTGATATATATGTATCTGCCTTGTGATGTACTTGAGTGGTTCATAAAGTCACGAATTGTGAAGCTGGAGTCTATGCCAATTTATTTATGTTACACTATCCATAGTGGAGAAGAAATGTTGAAGAAGAAATGTCAGAGTCCGTATTACATTCTAACTGGATGTGCCATAGTGATTGCAACCAATTACAACCAGCCAAATTAGGTACTCCAGAATAATACTACTTAAAACAATGGAAGTTTATGGTATGTCCTCATAATATATAAATGTGTGTGTATGTCGGTCAGGTTATACACTGTGACCAAATGTCTTCATATAAGGATAGTAAATTATATTAGATATTATAATTGTATTGAGAAAGGAGAAACATTAGCTCAATATAAAATGTAAAAAAAAAAAAATCAACAGAAAGTCTCAACCGTCGAACAACTGAAAAAATCTGGCAGACCCATAAGAATGAGAGTTTGGATTCTTTTTGGGGGGGATTTAACCAGATGAATATTTTAGTTCATAAACATAATAAAACAGTGATCTTTTGAGCTGACACATCTTTTTTCAATTGAATTCCCTAACAAATTGCACCTATTACTGTTGTTAAAATACAAAAAAAAATAAAAAATGTGACCCTTGACCACAAAACCAGTCCTATGGGTCACTTTTCTTTAATTGAGCTCTCCATTGATGTATGGTTTGTTAGGATAGGATAAAGTTGTCCATTTCTGTTAGCGATTTTGCGGCATCCACTCACAAAAATATATTTTTTTATATATTTAAGGTAGGAAATTTACAAAATATCTTCATGGATCATGATCTTTACTTAGTATCCTAATGATTTTTGGCATAAAAGAAAAATCGATAATTTTGACCCATACAATGTTTTGTTGGCTATTGCCACAAGTATACCAGTGCGACTTATGACTGGTTTTGTGGTCCAGGGCCACAAATCACTTCAAACCAGTGCCTTGACATTAACTTCACCTTGCCGGAGGGAAAAGGAGGAGTTCCCTGGGGGAGTGACAATGAACAATCACAGCAACTATAGATATTGCACCTGAGAGGGTAAAAACAATTGAATTTCAGCCCATTTCTCCTCAGAGGGATTAAAAGGAGAGAAGAGGTGGGGCACAGGGTTACGCTCTCTGTAGTGTTTCAGGATGTGAGTCTTTGAGAAATATTCACAGCTATGTTCACTCCTCCAGCACGCACCACTTTACACCAGCATCTCCTGAGATTTACACACATGCTGCATCTCTTCTGTCCTCTCAGAGTCAAATTTTATTCTGAGCTGCTCTTTAGTCAGACTTATTTTGCACTGCTCAGTCAGAAGGCTGCACCCGCAATAATTATTCAGTCGAGAATTTACTTTAATTTCTATTCAGAACAATTGCTCTCATTCTCATGGATGAATCTAAACGTCCTTTCACACCAAGAACAATATACAAAAAGATAACTATAATGATATCTATATTAGCGTCCACACCAACGCATATCATTCTGTTTATTCTAATCTCACGCTGCAGTTTTGTCTGTCACTTTAAATGCTAGAGCTCTTTAAAGCAGGATGGATTCTGATTGGTTGTCAATGTTTTTATCGTTCATCAACTATCGTTATAGTTATGTTGTGGACTCTGTTATTCTTTAATATTAAAAACGATTTTTAGAACTATACCTTTATCATTATTATTATAGATATCGTCCTTGATATGAACAAGCCTTAAGGAGAAAAAAAAAAATCGCATTATTTATTTGTAGGCCTACTTTATACTTTCTTGTTTTTGTCACGATAATGTTCTGTTTGGTTTGTTTCTGTCGTTTCTTTATTAGTTCTCGTTAGTCTCTGGTTACTAATCAGTTAATACTCGTCCAACTGTTCCCATTTAGTCCCCTCATATTTCTTGTGTATAAATACTTCCTGTTTGGTTCAGGTTTTTGTCGGTCATTGTCAATGTTAGTTGTGTTTATGTTACCTGCTCCTTCCTGAGTATTCGAGTTTCCTATGCAAGATTTCCTGTTTCAAGTCTCTTTGGGTTTTCAGACCCGTGACAGTTTTATTATTTGTTTGTTTTATGGTTTTAGTTCGATTTGATGCAAGTGCTTTTGAGCAACTGTTTGCAAGAAGTGACATCAAATCTTTAGAGAATCTTTAGAATTTAGACTGCCACCATAAATAACTTCCTTTACTTAGCCTACTTATTACTTACTAACTTTATTTATGTATTTTATTTGTTTGTTTGTTCTCATGCTAGTGTGGTATGCTAGCCTACATCAGATAGCCCCACCCCAAACACACACCTGTAAACAAATAGAACTAAGATTGGTCAGTGTGTCTGTTAGGAGTATATCAGAGTATATTTGAGAAGACTAAATTGACCACATGGTTTTGATATTTTATGATACTTTAAAAATTTTTTTATGAATTAATGTTTGTTTCGTAATTGTGTTACTGTATAAATTTAGTTTGAAAAAAGCCTATGAAACATTTAAAACACCGATGTTGGAGAGTTCTACTTTAATTTTTCTTTATTTTATTTATATAGATCAGCTTTTAGATGCCACAGACACCCAAATATGATCATCCTCGTACGAGGGAGCCTCCCTCCCAAAAATTTAAAAGTTGCTAATATTTTTATGTATAAAACCTCAATTTAAATATGAAATAATTGTATTAAAAACGTTTTGATTATTATTTGAAAAATGTTTGGTTTCTATTATGTTATATCATTATGTCTTTTTTACTTTACTGTTAGATTATTTATTTATTAATTAAATATTGTTATTTATTAAATACGTTGTTATTAATTAGGCCTACATAAATATTTGTTATGTATTTCTTAAATATTTTAAATTATTTAATTCATTTTTTTTTATTTGAATCTATTTAGTTATAATCGTATTTTATTTTTATTTTTTTATAATTGAAGTCTTTATTTATTTTTTAAAATTTTAACAAAACAAAACCAACCAACCGGTATCAATGAAAAATCAGGTTCCCGTTGTGACACCACATTCCATATAGACAATATATTACAATGTATTTATTTACAGTATTTATTTATTTTGTATTAAAGACTTTAAGGCATGTGTCTGTATAGAAACTGATTTTAAAATAAATCTACTCTGAGAAGTGTGACAACTAGCCCCGGTGTGATTCTGAGGCAGCAGGTCGGTGGGCGGAGCTTCTTCTAGTAGGATAGAGAGCGAGCGAGAGTCTGACTGCTGCCACACTGCGCTCAGTGCAGCGAGACGGACACACTGCTCAGTACTTTGCGTCTCTTATTAATAACACTGGGATTATTTCAGCGCTTTCCTGCAGGAGTGACAGTGAACTAAACAGAAAGACGCAAGCAGACCTCAGCAGACCCTCATTTAACGGGATTTAACGCGCGTTTTCTGCGCGCCTATAGCGAGTTGCGCCCCGTTGTGCGGACAAAGTTTATTTCTTCTTCACGGTCCCATATGAAGCTGGACCGGAGTTTGAATTAACACGCCAGTCAGAATATAGGCCTATCTATGTAAGTTATCACACTAGATGTTTTTATATGGTTATTCATATTTTGCATGATATCGTGCTTGTCTTTTGCATGGCAGGAGTTTATATCATAAATATATCACTGGCACTATTAATAGATTATCAGTCTGTTGAGGAGCTTTGCCAAAAACTTTTTTCCTTTTTTCCCCCTTTTCTATATTGGATGTTTGAGCCCTAACATAGCCCATCATAGCAAACACTTTGTAGTAATTACATATCATAATAAATATGATTACATTAAGCTAAATTATCCTTAACACCCTTACATAATGTCATTCATACAGAAATGTCATTAGCACGGCTGATCTGTTAAGCATACTATATGACTTATTAACGATAACTGATTATTGTAAAGATTCTCACTGTGAAAAGTGAAAATGTGCAGAAGGAGTTTTTCCGACGAGCCTCAAAATTATTTTTTTTTTTTGTTGTTTTCTTTTACTTTTTTTTCATAGCTATTCGTTTAGCAAATCAAATAATATTGTTGACTAATAAAAGATATTACCACATAAATCTTTTCTTTTCTTTTCTTTTCTTTTCTTTTCTTTTCTTTTCTTTTCTTTTCTTTTCTTTTCTTTCCCTCTGCAATCTTTTGTGTAAATATTAGATGTTTGAGCCCTAAGTCAGCCTTATATGGAGTAATGTTCACTCTTCCTGCGCTGTTTTAAAGAAGTTTATTAACAACAACTGATGAACAAACATCAAGTTAAACTTCAGAAGCTTAAACACATTTGTTAAATTTCATTCAGGTACTAGTTAGACATGTTATGAAACAGTCATTCATTAATTAATTCATTCATTTTAAGTATTCCAAGGAGAACAAACAGGAATGGAAATGTTTACTTGTTTGTTTGTTTATTTATTTATGCATATTTTTATTTAATTGTATTTTTATACAGTCTTTTACATAATCATCCTAATATGCTGATTTGATAATATGCTGATTTGAAAACAGTTGTACTGCTTTACTTTTTTGTGGAAACTAATACATTTCTTTTCAGGATTCTTTGATGTTTTGGATCAAACTTTTATTTGAAAACGAAATATTTTGTAACATTATAAATGTCTTTACTTTTTTTGATAAATTTGATGCATCCTTGTTAAATAAAAGTATGATTTTCTTTAATAAAATAAAATAAAATCTTACTGACCCTAAACTTTTGAACAGTTGTATAGTGTATACCAGAGGTTCTCATCTCTGGCCTTCGAGGTCCACTTAGGGTACGTTTACACGACAACAATGTACTAAAACGAAAAACGTTTCCTTTGCGTTTTTTGCGTACGGGCGAAAACATTGTCACAATCCCCATTCACACAGATCTGTGAAAACGCCAAAAACGTATGTATTATTCATGCCAGGCCAGTAGATGGCGATGTCACTTTGTAAAGAAAAACTACGTGCCTATAGACTGAACACGTAATGCGCATAATGTCAGCATTTCCACAAATTCACGTTTCTGTAGTTTACACGGAGACAATAACAGTATTGTTTTGTTTGTTTTTTCAGGCCCCAAAACGCTGTTGTCCTGTAAATGAACGTCCAAAAACACTTTAAGTCCCCCTGTAATCAATAATTGTATCCCTTAAAACTCATCTTTGATCAACAAAATTGCATATTTAAATATTATTTCCTTGAAAAAAAATCTTCATGCCTTAAAATATCTTAAATCTAACTCTACACCCTTGCCTCGCTTAGTATATGCGGTTCTATGAATATGCAAATTAGCCCCGCCTCCACTCACTCGCACCAGCTCAGAGATCCACTCGTTGATGATCACACGTTGACCTGATTGGTTACGAGGTAGTTTGTGACATCGGAAACACCAGCGAACTAAACCACGTTTTTGGTTCACTGCAGTTTTAAGGAGAAAATACTCAGCATTTGCACATGGTTTGTCTTAAAGCACATTAAAAACACCACAGAGACATATAAACAACATTAAAAGCTTAATTTTTTTTACTTTTTTAGTTGAAAATGTTGTAGTCTAAGTCTTAATTTCCTGCAGAGTTTAGCTCCAAGCCTAATCAAACACACCTGTACAAGCTAATCAAGGGCTTCAGGATTACTAAGCAGAGTTTGATCAAGGTTGGAGCTGAAGTCTGCAGGAAAGTGGATCCCGAGGGCCAGAGTTGAGGACCCCTGG
Source organism: Vimba vimba (assembly GCA_022828995.1). Lineage (NCBI taxonomy): Eukaryota > Metazoa > Chordata > Actinopteri > Cypriniformes > Leuciscidae > Vimba > Vimba vimba. The sequence continues at coordinate 11,951,734 of CM040826.1, forward strand.
TGTATATGAATGTTGTTGCATCAGAAAACAGGAATTGTGACTCTTACTGATTAAATGTTAGTTGAAACATTCTGAAGACTGATGGGACAGTGTATTTTATTGCTTCTTCCTCAGGTGACGGCACACAGAACCATGGTGAAAACCGTATGGAGATAGACATCCTCTTTCCAACAAGGGAAAAGGAACTATTTCTCGTGACATCCTCTATTTCTCCAAGCTCTCTTCTGGAAGTGTGTCCAATATTTAAACACATTTGTCCAGCATGGCATCCAGCCTGACGTGCACCGGGATGATCTGGGCTCTGGTGTCCCTGCTGAGCGCAGCAGCTTCGTGCGTGGGCTTCTTCATGCCCTACTGGCTGCTGGGCTCACAGATGGATAAGCCGGTGTCCTTCGGCACTTTCCGGCGGTGCTCGTATCCCGTGCGGGACGAGGAGAGGCAGGCTACGGTCATGCTGGAGCAGTGCGGGCGCTACGCGAGCTTTCAGGGCATCCCGAGTGTGGAGTGGCGGATCTGTACGGTGGTGACGGGGGTGGGATGTGGCCTGCTGTTGCTGGTGGCGCTCACGGCGCTCATGGGCTGCTGCATATCAGAGCTCATCTCCAGAACCATTGGACGCGCAGCAGGAGGCATGCAGTTCCTTGGAGGTGAGTAACAGACTGGCAGATGTGTTTACATGCAGACAAGTTTAGGGGGAAACTCACAAACGCACACCCTGATCACATTTCACTACTAAATTGAAAGGGGATAAAACGGATTATATTTTGTGCTTGCAACAATTTCACAGATTGACCTCAGAATTCTCAATACTGAAATGCACGATTTATTTATTTATTTGGTTTCTTTGATTCGATTTTTTTTCTCTCCATGATTATTCTCATTACCGTAATATAGGTTTGGTTGTTTTCTGTGTGTTGTTTTTTTACTGTATTTTCTTATTTCTGTCTTTTGGTTTCATGTTCTTGAGAGGTTTTGGGAGATTCGATTTTCGATTTTCAATCAGAGATTCCATTTTTTGGGAGATTCGATTTTTTTCTCTCCATGATTATTCTCATTACCGTAATATAGGTTTGGTTGTTTTTTGTGTGTTGTTTTTTTTTACTGTATTTTCTTATTTCTGTCTTTTGATTTCATGTTCTTGAGAGGTTTTGGGAGATTTACACTATAACAGCTTTACAAGCATACATGTTTATTGAAAATGTATAAAACTGTTTTATGCTGTGAAGCCGATATTAGTATTTTAAGTTGATATTTGAAATAATAATGGCATTAAAGGCTCACTGAAGTGCCTTGGAATGCGCAGCTTTGTTTGATGTTCAGTTTCCACTGAAACAGGAAGCTAAGGCGGGACATATTGAATGGCCCCTCCCCCTTTCAAATAGCCAATAGCGTTTAGTTTCCCTCAAAAGACTGCAAGTCGTACTTGACAGCACCATGGAAGCGGATCCGAGCGCTGATGATACGTTGGATTTAATATTAGAGGTGTGAGTTCTAGACATTTCATTCTTAACCAACGTACAGAAAACGGAATAAAACTCGGGCGTCTGAGCAACCGAACACACATCTCCAAGCCATATTGCTCCGTGACATATTGCTCTTGGCCAGGTGGTATTTATAGCATGGGGGCGGAGCTTTAGATTCTAGAGAGCATTTGATTGGACAGAAGATGTGATGAGAAGCTGAAGTGTCATAAAAATCCGTGATCCATTTTAGCGGAAGTGAGAGACTGTAAGTTTTGAATGCTTGGATCTCCTAAATGCAAATTTTGTCAATGTTTTGGAACAAACCAAAGAAGTCATATTCATATCATAAGGTCATCGTCTTCAAGCCCCCTTTTCTTTGTCTCTAGTTCAGTAAACATCGATTCCAGCCAGTGTAATTCAGGGTGCCTTTGCCTCAGCGAGGGAAGGGAAACTGATTGAGTTTTAGACTGGAGGCTGGGGTCTGTAATTCCAAACTCAGTTTGTTTAGTTCTCGCCTGCAAGGTGCCTTTTATTTGCTGCTCTGATAGTCTCGAGGGCTTGTGGCACTCGACAGAGAAGGTGAAACAAATACTGCGTGGGGCGTCTTAGAAGGAAGTTTTCTTTGTACTGCAGGGGCTCAAGGCGTGGAAAATTCAGGCTCTTGGACTCCTGATGTTTAAAAATGCTTTGTCTTCATGAACTCAACTCATTTGTCTCTTGTGTCAGCCGAAGTGACAATAGCTCATCTTCATTCTCATTAGCTTAGTGTAAGTGCAAACGCACATGCTAATTGCTTTTTAATTAAAAGACGACATGAAATTGAAATAGAGCCTATTTACTTTAATGCACATTCTTGGATTATTGTGTGCAATTTATCATAAAAATGCTTGTCAAAAATGCAAAAACTTGCTCTGACTCATGAATGATTTTGCATTTCTTGAAGTATTTATGACTTGCACGGCATTCAATGTATATACATTTTATCAGTTCATGCATTCCCTGGAAATTGAACCCATAACCTTGATGTTGCTAGTTCCCATCATCTGCTTAACGGCCTCTTTTTACTTTTGCTGATGGATACAATCAGCTTTGCTACATTTTTGTCTTGTTGAATATCCTGTTTCAATTGGAAATGCATTAAGAATGTAAAATGAGTTGCAAACATTGTTTCATGTTCTTAACTTTTAAGCATTCCAATCTTAAAATATAATAGTGCATACGTAATGCGTAAAAAACCCCAAAGATTTACTTGATTATTGTAGTTTCTTGGTTTCTTACTGTACTCAAAAATGTGCTTCATATGGTCACTGTAAAAAAAAAATTATGATCAATAATTTATGACAACGTGTTTTCACATTAAAATAAGTTGTGCAATTTTCAACTTTAAAGTCAGTTTAATGTAATTTAAGTTGAAATGACTTAAAGTTTAAACATCCAAGTTGATTGTACTTAATTTAAGGCAGCAACTCTTATTCAAATGAAAAATATAATTGAATATCACTGAATCAGCCTAAAAACATTAAGTTACACTAATACAACTTTTTACAGTTTGTTCCGAAGTTCTACCATCCAGTAACATAAGCAATGCATCTTAAAGCAGCTTTTCTGTTACAACTTAGTTTAGATTTTTTTTAATATAATGCTTTTAAGTTGAACCAACAAGCTCAGCAAGTGAGCTGAATGAATGCATTTTGAATTCAAATAGGCGGACAAAGAAATGGTTTTATGTTTCAGTCCCACTCACCCTTTTAAATTCATGTTAAAGCAAACAATTTGCGTAAAACGTATTGATATAAATTGAAGTAGCAAATGCATTCAAAATACTGTCTTCATTTTTTTACATGTGCGTTCATGTGCTGTCCATCTGAATAAATCCTGTGAGGTTTGCACTCATAACTATTGTGACATTAAATTGGCCCCAAAGCCAACAGTGTCAGGGCAGATTTAACCTGATCTCCAGTTAGCCATCCAGGTGCGTCATCATGTGCTCAGATGAGGTGTCCACTGTCGCTTCTAACTAGCAGACAGAGGCGTTTGACTTAAGAGAGCCGGACACAAGGAGGTTACAGGACTGCAGGGCTGCTGAACGCATCACTTCCTGTCATGTTGCTCATAGCACTGCCTTCATCAGACAGAGTGATTTAGTACATCGTGGCTGATGTAAGCAAGAATCATACCCCCCATCAGCAGTTTTTCACTTACAATCAATGGAAACTGACAATTAGTTGTTTAGTTGCATCAAGAAACTGACGTTCTGTCAGTTGAACTGACGTTGTGTTTTTGTTGCTGAATCCTGACCAAAATGTGTCCACAAAAATATTAAGCAGCACAACTGTTTTCAACATTGATAATACGAAATGTTTCATTTGCACCATGGTATATTTAAAATGACCACAGTGTTACCATCTGATACCATTACTGTACCCTATTACCGCCACAGTACTTGTCAGTGTTAATACTTTTGTTAACCATGGCAGTTTGTCCCAAAAACAGTATTACCAAGGTATTTAGATGGTAATGCAAGGTATTTTGAGAATTCTATTATGTCCAAAAATATAGCATACTATGATTTAAAAAAAAAATAATTATATTTACCATTTTAAAAAGACTGTAGTCTATCATAGTTACAGTTTTACCATAATAAAACCATGGAATTACAGTTAAACATGGAATCTATTTTACTATTTTACAGTCTCCTTGTTACTGTAGTATTAACAGTAAATTATGCATAATTACAAGCAACTAAACCTAATCCTAACCGTATAGTATATATTCTAATAATTAATATTATTCACTATATTTACACCATAACAAAGACACCTTCAAACAAAGCGTTAGTCACTAAAAAAGCACCAAAAAGTATAATTTTTTTTTTGATATGTACTGTACAATTGTAGTATCATGATATTCTTGAACATGCCTCTGAGGACCATGTTAACACCATGCTATATGAATTTAAGCACAATGGTATTTATTAGAGTATTACCATTTGATACCATCACTGTACTATAGTGCTGCTAATGTACTTTATTTATGCCCAGACACCATGAAATTACATATTGAAAGGGTACTAAATGAGATACCATATAGTCTAAAAAAAAACATGGTATTATCCTATCATCATGTAAGTGTATAGATTGGACAGTGTGGTCATAATTTAAGGTTTATTGAATATTTTGTTTTGAGTTCCTGGAAGTTAACAGCAGCGGCTGAACTCTTGACATTGAACTAGCCGCATGAGTTGAAGCGTGGCGTTAAATTGAAGTATGCGCGACTGAACAAGACTGAATGAGAGATGTGAAAAGCACCAGACAGGGGTTAAGAGAAAAACGAGCGACCCAGAGAGAGAGAGAGACGGAACAGTACCCTGATGTTAAATCACTGGACTGCAGCTTGTCCTTGCCAATTGAGTCCTTTTCATTTGTATTGTGTTGTGTTAATGAGTGCTGTCTGGCAGCGAGGGCTCTGAACAGCGGGGCTTTGGCAAAAGACAACACCTCCCTGTGGCTCACATTGATTCATCTGATGCCCATTTTGCTGATAATGAGTTTGATAAGCCTTTTATGTGTCACCAAAAGCATCTTTGATTAGAGCCCTCTTCTTGCCCTCTTGTTCTAAAGTCTATCTTTGTTCTTTCAGAGATGGATGATGTTTCCCTTTGTGAAGTAATGGAAAGCCCTTCCAGTATTACGCAGTTTAATCTCATCTATTATGATTCAATGGTTCATTTGTCATGGGCAAGTTGGTCAGAAATGCATCAAGGTTATTTTATAAATTGAAAATGCATATGGATTATGGGGGACTGGGAGCGCCACTTTCGTAGTTTACTCAATAATTCAAAAATGCTCTAATTATTACAATTAATAATGTAAATGTACAGTAGGCTACCTGTCAAAAGTTTGAAAGCTTATCTTTTTTTAATGTTTTTGAAAGGTCTCTTATGCTCACCAAGGCTGCTTTTATTTAATCAAAAATGCAGTACAAGCAGTAATATTGTGAAATATTATTACAATTTAAAGGTGAACTAAGTAACTTTTTTTACCTTAACTGAACAGCTTCGGAGTCATTGGAATGGTTATATTACTTATTTCGGGTTGAATGGTGGTCGTTTCGCACCCCCCTGGTGCCCGTGAGCGGAAAATACGCACTTGCAACTTTGAGCCGGCGGGCCGCCGGCCGCCGCGTCAGGAAGTCTCGCGTGATATCAGGTCTCGCGATGTAAACAATTGCTTTACGGCCAAAAGAAATCTGCTAAAATGCTGTCATTATTGCGCTCCCTCATGCTGTCCGAACCCGAATGAAGAAGACGTTTTAAAGAATGTCCCATCTGCTTTGATGTCGTTGATCTATAGCCTCTGGTGTCTGAGAAAGAATCACCAACGAGTTTTTACAACAGTGTTGTCAAATATCTATTCCGAAGCTGTGGGGGGAGCTCTAGAGAGAAACCTGCGAGCAAAAAGCGAGAATACAGCGAAGAAATCCCGAAGCTACTGAGTGCTGCTTTAAAGGAACTGTTTTCTATTTTAATATTATTTGAATTATTCCTGTGATGGTAAAGCTGAATTTTCAGCATCATTTACTCCAGTCTTCAGTGTCACATGATCCTTTAGAAATCATTCTTATACGATGATTTGCTACTCAAGAAACACTTCTGATTATTATTATCAAAGTTGAAAACAGTTTAGTGAAAAGTGCCCCAAAAAAAAAGGGGTATTAATCATTGTGGAATGAACAGACCACAATTTAATTAATTTCTGACAATCTTCACCTCTGTTGAACTCAAGAATTGCTCTGACTGGATCATTGAGCCTGTTAATTAATTTGAGTTCAACCGGTTTGATTCCATCTGATTCATGAACCGGATTAACTGGTTCATCAATTTAACAGTGAATATGACTTATAATTTGGTCTGTTTACACATATCTATCAAATCACTCCATGCACTTAGGACTCAGTAAGAAGTTATTTGGTGGTTTACGTGTGATCAATTGTCCATCAAAAGTCATTTCTTTAACTCAATTGGCAATTGGATAAGGCTAATTTAAAATGTAAAAATTTACTGTATTGTAAAACATTTATTAAATATTAATGTATATTAAATATTTTTGTTTAATATGCAAATATGATTTATATACATGATTCTTTTTTCTCTATTCAAAATATGGTCTTTCTTAATAATGTCCCTGGATTACAAATGTGCAGTACCAGCATGTGTCTTTTCTTTTTCACAGGATAAAGATAAATAGGCACTGATAATTGCATTGCATTGCATTGTGTTAATGTGCGTTTGTTTGTGTATGTGTTTGCCAGCTGGAATTGAACCAATAAAACCTACTGGAAAACCTCCTCAGTCAAACTAATGGACATATTACTCACGCGTTGTAGTAGATTTGAATTCTTTTTAGTTTCAAATCAACTGCATATTACTAAGGAAAAAGGTATTACCATGTTACCATGACTAAATACTGGGGATCAGAGAACAGGTTCTTCCTGCTGTGGTGTGTATTGTGTCCTTTTGGCTAAAAAACATTAGACAGAACGATGAGTCATTTGGGAGAATTGCTCATCATGAGCGAATTGTTCTTGAAAGTACAGAAATCATTTTTCCCTTTCATGTTTAAACCTTTGGATTATAGATTTATCTGTCTGTCTGACACCCCCCTTTGACACATCCTTGTTCGTCATGCTGAAAACAGCAAGTGATTCATTGTTGGGTGCTTTTATGATTCAAACTGATGAATTGCTGACCATATACTGTTTGAAAGGGGCCAAATAACTTGTATTGAATAGTTGATTTGTTTTGGAGCAGTCAAAATATACTGAGTCATACCCGAATAAAATGTTTTCTGCTGTGATGGGTCATGTTATTGCCCTTTCTTTAAACTGAAAAAAAGCTTGTGTGGAAATTTGAGTTCCCTATCAGTCAGCCAAGCTTGACATTACAGACATTACAGATTACTGACAGACTGACGTTGAGGGATCTCACTTGGGACCCCAATCACCTTCAAGTGGTAACAAAACAAGCAAATGGACATTGATGAGTGAGATGTGCTGCACAGTAGGAGGTGCATGAGGAGGACACAAAGTCGTGGAAGGCATCTTTTACTGCCCGAAGATGCTTCGGTGCTTCCTCCGCCCTCACTCCACTTCCTGCGAGTGCAAGCACTGGTCCGAATGGCGATGGTGACATACATCCATGATCAGGTGGTCTACTTTCACAGAGCGCGAATTTCACATGTCGCAATTTGATCACCATCTCCTCCTCTGGAGAGCTGACACGCTCTCACCACAGCTTACATTCCTGGGAGAATGGAGACTCCACCTCCAGGTGGTCAAGCTGATATTGAGTCATTTCGGATCAATTAGCGGATTCCCCTGAGGAAGGACCTTCTTTCTCAGGGACGGGGCACCTTGTGGCACCCGCGTCCAGATCTCTGGAACCTCCACGTGTGGCTTCTGGACGGGACACGGCAGACTTACGTAGCCTACCAGAGGTGGTGGTAGACCTTATCACTCAAGCCAGAGCCCCCTCTACTAGGTCAGCATATGCCTTGAAGTGGAGTCTGTTCGTTGATTAGTGTTCTTCCCAAAGACCCCTGTAAATGCCCGATCAGCTCTGTGCTTTCCTTCCTGCAGGAGAGGTTGGAGCGAAGGCTGTCTTCCTCCACTTTGAAGGTGTACATGGCTGCTATCGGAGCACATCACGATGCAGTAGACGGTAGGTCTTTGGGAAAGCACGACCTAGTCATCTGAGAGGTGCTCGGAGACTAAATCCTTCTCGGCCACGCCTCATCCCCTCTTGGGACCTCTCTTTGGTACATACAGCCCTACAGAGAGTGCCCTTTGAGCCGCTACAGTCAGTTGAGGTTAAGATCCTGTCTCTTCAGTGTTCATGACTGTGCTCACAACTACCAAGAGGGTGGGGGACCTGCAGGCCTTTTCGGTCAGCGAAACGTGCCTGGAATTTGAACCGGCTGACCCTCATGTAATCCTGAGACCCCAGACTGGATATGTGCCCAAAGTTCCCACCACTCTTTTCTGGGACCAGGTGGTGACCTTGCAAGCGTTGCCCCTGGAGGAGGCAGACCCAGACCTCGCATCGCTGCGTCCCATTCTCTGCAAATCTACGTCTTCCGCACGCGAAGCTTAAGAAGCTCAGAACAGCTCATGTCTGCTTTGGAGGTCAGCAGAAGGGAAACTAGCCCACTGGATAGTGAATGCCATCGCCCTGGCGTACCACTTCCAGGGCGAGCCGTGCCCCCTTTGGGTGAGAGCTCACACCACACAGAGAGTTGCCACCTCTTAGCAGACATCTGCAGAGCTGCGGGCTGGACGACACCTAACCCATCACGAGATTCTACAATCTCCAAGTGGAGCCGGTTTCTTCCCGTGTGTTGGGTACAAACAGGCAATGTGCAGGAGGGTGCCTAGGTGTCTCACTTGCAGTGCCATTCCCTTCTCAGGGGGATACAAGTGCCCTATTCACTCTCCAGGTGAGTTCCCTCTCTGGCAAACCCTGGATGGTGTTTCCTCCAGGCATTGTTCGGCAGTCAGACGCAGCGGAGGCGTCCGGAGCCAAGCCCAGTACTCAAGATGAATGCTCGGTTGGTCAGCGCCTGTATTGGGCTAGATGCCCCATATGTTGTGATTCCCTCTTGGTAATCCCATATGTGTATTCTTCCATGGTACGGTTTCCCTGTCGGTAAACGCGTGTCTCTCCCTGGGCAGGTTCCACTTTGCCCCGTCTCTGCATCGGTAATGGTTCCATCCCTCTCTTGGCAGGACCTGCCGCAGAGATCTTCCATATGTAGCACTGTCCCGAGGGTCAGTTCATATGTGTATCTTCCACATATTACCTCCCTATAGGCAGGATGTGGTCTCCGTAGCGACCCTTTCCATCTGGACCCGGCACGCTTCCGCAGTGTCATCCAACCATTCATGACTGAATTGGGTGAATTAGATAGGAACAGCAGCTATCGACCTTTCCCTTTGGAAAGTTCTGACCCTCCGTCCCACCAGGTATGGAGGTCTGTTGGACTTATATGGGGTGCTGGGAGGGGTCAGCGGTTGTGGCACTTTCCATAGAGACCCCACAACGTCAGTTTGTGTGTTAATATCACCATTAGTAAGGATAGTATGAACACTGTATAACTGCAAGATATTTAAAGTGTACCTAAAGTATACTTGCAATAGTTCCACTTTAGCACAATCAAATATACTTAAGTATATCTTTAGTTGAACTTCAGCACTATTTCTGGATAACTAAAGTACAGTAAGTACAAAATGAGTTGTTCCAATTTAGCAGACTTTAAGTATATCTATTTAGTATATCAAAGGTACAATTGCAGGGTATTTATATTAAATACATAAATATGTAAACGTATTTGTAATATACTTAGCATAAAATAAATGTATTTCAAATACATTTTAGTTTATTTATTTTTCACTAGGGTAAGTAACGCAATTAATTACTTTTTAGGGAGTAACGCTATATTGTAACACATTACTTTTAAAAGTAACTTCCCCCAAAACTGGTTTATAATGACTGTACAATGATGTACAACTAATGATGTTGATGTACCATGCAATACAGACAGTGATCAAGCAGCTGTTGCTATGGTTACCTTCTCATGCAGGCGATTTCTGTTCCCAGGCATATATATATTTAGAGACGTACATTCTGACTAACTTGTAAAGTAACGTTACTGAAAGATTATTTGAAAAAATGACCAAAATATGCATATATATATATATATATATATATATATATATATATATATATATATCTATGAACAACAGAGTACTCTTGAATCTTTAAGGTTTCACGCCTTAATAAGTGGGGGTCATACCTTCGCAAACTCCTCCATAATTTTTTTGCGCAATTAAATATCCAATATTGATTAATTATAAACTACCGTTCAATAGTTTTGGTATGATTTTTAAAATGTTTTTTAAAAAGTCTTTTTTTGCTTACCAAGGCTATTAGATAAAAAACAAACAAACAAACAAACAAACAAACAAAAAAAACAGTAATATTGTGAAATAATATTACAATTGAAAATACCTGTTTTCTATTTTGATATATTGTAAAATGTAACTTGTTGCTGTGATCAAAGCTGCATTTTCAGCATCATTATTCCAGTCTTCAGTGTCACATGATCCGTCAGAAATCATTCTATGCTGATTTCTTATTATTATTGATGTTGGAAACATCCAATGTTGCTGATTAATATTTTTGTGGAAACTGAGATACATTTTTTTTTTTTTCAAGATTTTGAAAGTTCAAAATAACAGCATTCATTTTAAATAGAAATATTTTACAACATTATAAATGCCTTTACTGTCACTTTTGATCAATTTAATGGATCCTTGTTGAATAAAAGTATTCATCTCATTAAAAAAATTTGTTATTGTAATAGTAAAACTTATTGTACGATTATCGGCTGATATAATGCACCAATATATCGTACATTTTACTTTTGACTTATTTCATTATATTTTAAACATTGACAAATGCAAATGTTATCTGAAAGGAGAGCTTGTTGAAGGTATGACATGACGGGCAGCTGGTCTTGTGTGATTACGCCTCTTCATTTACACTTGACCGTGTGCTGTTTGTCTTTCTCTTCTGTCGTTTGCCAGCTCTTTCTTTCTCTTTCTGTCCGTCTAAACTTTTCAATTACCCACGTTCAGGAGGTCTTATCTCTCTGTGACCTGATCTCCAGCCCTCTATTTCTGCTCTCTTTAACCTCTTTCACTCACAGCTCTGTCACCCATGGGGTAGTCGAGCAGCCCGAGAGAGAACGGGACAATGAAACAGAAGCAGAGGAAGAGAGAGCTTGCGAAAACATAGAGAGAGAGAAACACCAGCTCACGGAGGAATGTCCAGCTTAAGCAAAGATTTATTTCAGACAAACAGGAAGTCTGGCCTGCTAAAGGACAGGCAGGAAGTGTTTTTTCAGCGCTTTGGGTTGTTAAGTCCTTGTTTTCAGCACCACACACCACTGTTCCACCTCACACTCAGCACTCCGCAAAATGAACCGCGCTGACATAGGGGGATTGTTATTGCACAGCCAACCCTAAAATGAAAGGAGCAGTAGTGAGGAAAATTTGTTTCATAGCTGATTTATGGACCATGCTTTCAGCTTTCTGTTTTATGGAAGTAAATTGTATGGGTTCGAGAAAGCGAGAGGTGAAGGTGGATCATTAAAGCAATTCAAAGCTCTTTCAGCTGATGTATAGTGTAAGTGTTTTGCCTGTAATTGACATATTTATTATAAAATCACCTTGGGCAGAAAAGCTCTGGGCCGATGGGAATGTACTGTATTAAAGCAATAAGCAGAGAGGCTGTGCAATAGTCATTTTTATTATAAATAAAAGGGTGTTAGGCTTGACGCGAAACTGATCAATTGTATTACAGGGACAATGATATTAAGCTCTTTTTTGTTATTAGTAACTATAACTAAAAAACTATTATAAATCATTTTTCATTATTTGAAATAAAGCTTACATAAAATAAAATATAAATGGTAGATTACATTTTTTTGAAAACTTGAACAAAAATTTGAGATGTTGACTTGGAAACTGAAGTCTAAAATTACTAAAACTGAAATTGTTATAAATAGACATTTAAAACCAAAACTACTTTGCTAAAATAAAAAAAATATAAATTAAATAATAATAATAAAAGCTCATTTAAAATGTCAATAAATACTGTAATAGCAAATATATACATTTAAAATGACACTGGATCTATTAATATTCCACACATTTCATTCAATAAATACAATAATATTTTACTTTTAATGAATAAATAAATACATACCTTTTAATGAAAATTCATTTAGATTTTTCTTTAGAACATAAATGAAAAATTGTCAAGGTGATACAACTTTTCTGATATTATAATGAAGAAAAAAAGCCTGATTAAAATAATGACATTTTTGCAAACAAAACAAGTTTGGCATATTCTTTTTTTTTTTTACATTTTTTTTTTTAGAAAAATTATATTTGAACAATGCGCTGTTGAGGTTGTAAAATGTCAAGTTGTGACTGTTATTACGATATTTAAGAATTAATATATAATTAATTCATAATATTGGTTAAAACATGTTAAATATTTCGATATATATTTAATCACACACACTTTAAAACAAACAAAAAAAAGTTTACATTTAATGACTATATATATATATATGATAATGATATGATATATCTATATACACATTTTAAATGTATTTAGTCATTAAATGTAAACTTTTTTTTTGTTTGTTTTAAAGTTTCAAAACCATATAAAACCAACCCGAGTACAGAGAGTACATTTAAAAAAACTGTGCTTTTTGTAAATTGTAGGTTTGAATGTTTGACAGCTTCAGTCTCCATTCACTTTCATTGCATGGAAAAGAGCAGCCAGTTTTTTGTCCTGCACTGCTCCACAACGACTCCAAGTAAATAACAGGAGCACTGTGGTGACCACTATAGTGAAATACAGTCCTGTCAGCAGCCGTATGGAGAGCCCCGACAGCTCAGTCATCTGTCACCGCACAGTGAGGGAGAGGAAGACACTCACCGCTCCACCTCTCTCAGTTTACAGTTCAGCAGTCGAACACGGCCGTATGCTCAAACATGTACTGTTGACCTGGTGTTAACATCCGTTTCGGGTGATCCAAAAACAAGGGGACAGTGCTATATACAGGTGTTCATCTGCGACAAATTATAATACCAAGTGTGAACAGGACGTAAGCTGACAACTCCTTAAACAGCTCTAAGGGTGTGTTCACACTTGGCATGTTTAGTTCGATTAAAACGAACTATGGTGCGATTGCTCTGTTAGTGCGGTTAATTTGAATAAGGGTGCTTTCACACCTGCCTCATTTAGTTTGGTTGAATCGCACTAGAGTTCATTGTCCTCCTTGGTGCGGTTCGTTTGGGCAGGTGTGAATGCAGCAATCGCACTCGGGAGCGCACCAAAAGTGGACAAAACAAGCAAGTTCGCTTCAAATGAACTCTGGAGTGGTTTGTTTGTGGCGAGAACGTGATCCGACCTCGAACAGACCCAACTGCCAAATAACTGCGCATTTTTGGACTAAACCAGCAGCTGTAGTCAACTGCACTGTGCATTATTGAATGAGGACTAATGTTTGTTGACAGTTTGCACATTTAGCATGGCTGCTCGCGGACAGTTGTGAGTTGTGAGGTGCGGAGCCTCATAGAAATTTGGTCTGATGACCATATTAGGTCCCAACTTTCAAAAACTCACAAGTTTAGCCCACGCAGTCGTCTCTCCATAGTAAACAGCGGCGTGTTATCTGTCTGCCGGATTTTCCTCCTCTTTGTTTACTTCCGGGAGTTCTGTTGGAATTTTCCCGCACGTTAATTCTGTCCAATCGGAGTGCAGTTATGGAAATACGTTCAAGACACATCTGGGCAATGAGTGATGTGGAGGTTGTCACGTGACTGCATTTTGGTTCGTTTCATCAACTCATGAACTGATTCGGACCAAAGCAATAAGTGTGGTGTGAAAAGGAATCAAAACGCCTGACAAATCAAGTCAAGTCAAGTCATCTTCATTTATATAGCGCTTTTAACAATGTAGATTGTTTCAAAGCAGCTTTACAAAGATAAGCGTATAATTTAAGGTAACAGAGATTGTTTTGGCTTTATAGCGGTTCTTTAATAAAGTTATTTTCCAGCTAAAGTTAGTTTTGATTGATTTGCTTCCGTCGCAACAATCATTTGTTATTAAATTAGGGGTCGCTAAGACGACACCATTCTCTCTACACAGACTTTAAACGCGAACCTGTGAGAAACGCTGATGGCGTTCACATGCGCATTTAGAATGGGTTTTATAGTTATGTGCGTTTGAATATACGCAGGTTTGTAATTCCCTACAAGCCAAGCCTAAACAAAGTACTTGTCTTTCCTTATAAATTTTGATAAAGAATTTTATTTTATTTTGTCGCTTCGGGGTAGGAACGCGAAACGAATTTTCCCGACAACGCTTTATCTGTAGAGTGGTAACGGGATCCTCCATAGGGAGTGACTAGTTGGCACTTCAGCACTGCGTTGTCATCAGGTCCAGGCGAAGGTCCTTCGTCAGATCTGGATACGGCCTGGATGCGGCAGACTGCGGGAAAACCTCGGGATAAACACAGACACTAAAATTAGCGTAGAAGCCATTCTTCTTATGATGTAACGAGTACATCAGGATTTATGGGAAGTGTTCCCGGTTCCGGCTGACCTAATCTATGCAGCCTAACATTGAATTATAGAAGTCTATAATGTATTATGTGAATGCTAGGTCAAAGAGATGTGTCTTTAATCTGGCTTTGAACTGACAGTGTGTGTCTGGTTTCCGGACAATGTATCCCTACAAAGTATCATTTTTCACCCTTGGTCTGGACCAAATGAACCGAACTACAGATGTAAAAGCACCCTAAGTGTGAACGTTGCTATTTGAAACTTGTTGCACCACAAACAAGCGAACCGAGACCCCTGAAAAAGTTTGTCTCGTTCCACTTCCAAACCAGCACGGTGCGGTTCGAATCCAACAAGAACCAAAGACAAACCAAAAAACAGGGCGTGATATCACAAGATGCAACCCTAAAAGATGGAAAAAAGCTCAAGCACACCTGTTTTTTCTCCATATAATCACGATGTTGCCCGTCAGAAGCTTGTCTCCACGCAGCAGATCTTCGTTTGCGTGTGTGACGGAGGGATTCCTGCCGCTGAGTCCTTTACACATTTTCTAAGCTCTTTACAAGTTACCATCATATATAGGCTACGCACATACAACGAGCGCATTTAGCCCAGCATACACCATGTTTTGGATGTTCGGTAAGTTTAGCCGCAAAATATACGTCATAAAAGCTGTTTTTTGTTTTGTATGTTTAGGCTCTGTGTTAAAAATGACAATGTTAACGCTAAGAACACCAGGGCTAAATGTATAATTTTCTTTTTTGGTCCGGTCCAAAAGAACCAAGAGAACTGAACTTGAAGTGTGAACACGCCCCCAGTCTCCGTTTTGGCGTCTTGTGCTCTTGTCGTTTTAAATGTCTGTGGGATTGGTTTGGGACTAGCAATTTTAGAGGTGTTGATGTGACCTGCTGGGATGCAACTCCACAGGGCTGAAAGAGAGATGCTGTTTCAGGGGCAAATCTCAGTGTTGTTTGGCCAGAGCCCAGCTAGAGCTGCATTAGGCTATGTTGGGGAATAAACTGTGTGTGTCGAATCTGTCAAGAAGAATATTTCAATGCTATTTCAGCAATCATTGTAGAGGATAAGTGTGATTTCCCTGATGAGAGCTTTTTTTATTGTTCCGGAGACTTTGTGGAGTTCTCAATTAGCCTGTTTAATCAAACTTTCAACATTGTCTTTGATGCTTCTGAGACAAGGTATTGTAATTGGTATTAGAATAATTAGAGTTCATATTGAGATCTCTGACTTATTGAGACATTGTGGAGATCTCTTCAAATCTGTTTTAATTTATTACAAGAGCCTTTTTATTATAAGGAACATCATAGAAACAGGAGATTAAAGCAAAAGTCTTCATTTGCTCTCCATTTAATATCAGTGCACTCTTGGAGCAACAATGGAGACATTCAAGAGATCTTCTATTTGATTATTCTTTGCTGCCGGTTTGCGTGTGAGAGTGATGGATGGGGCGAGAGACATTTGAATAACTCAAAGGAAAGTGAGAGAAAATTGAACTGGTCCTGATGTGCAGATAGCAGCACTTCAGGTATAATAACAATGATGGTGTTAGTATTGTAGAACATAATGACATTTCAGAAAGCAATACCTGCTGACTCACTCCTCTACCTCCACATAATCACTCAGCGTTGAGTGGGACACTAGACTTATTGAACTTCACCTCGAACGGCCCGTAAATCCTCACACCAAACAGGTGTTTGGAGATACCGTATACAGGAAACGGTTCAAATTTCATACGCATTCAGAGGTTAGGAGTGGCATAAATTGCCGTCAGCTGTGTATGTAAAAAGACGTGTATTAGTTGACCTTTGATGACTGAGGCTATGAGACGGCTAACTGAGACTAGTCTGAATAGACTCGCTGAGAGCGAGTGAATATATTTAAATGCATGAAAATCTGTAGTCAAAGAAACTGATTCCTTTGATTTTGCAACAATATGTAGGCACGATGTTTGTGTGTGTGTGTGTGTGTTAAGGTCCTGTGTTCCCAAATGCACACTCATTTCCATAAATAAGCTCTTGAAATACCATTTTATTGGAGAACATGTATACTTGTCAGCATGATAATATAACACCGTATAGCTCTGTGTGACAGATGTAAAAAGCTTCGGTGAGCTTCATCAGTGCATTAGTGACCGACCTCCATTTAAAATACCACAGGCACTCAAATACTTCAAAGACCCCATGAAATGTTCTTTCTTGTGTTGACATATTTCCACTAAGTTGAATTTTTAAATTAAACTTGCAATAGTCTTTTCTTCTCTATTGTCACGTATATCCGAGTGAAACTGCTTCTCAAACAAGAACAAATGTAGGGCGGGACTTGATTTTGTTCATTTGAGAATTGATTGGATGGTTGTGGTTTGCTATTGTTGGATCTCATGTGAGTGACAGGTTGCCCCGCCCTCGCGCCAGTAAACACATGATCAGAGAAGAGAGGTTTCTACAAGAGGAAGGAGAAGTTATTTTGATTCAAGATTATGGAGGACCATGACTACGACTTTCAATCATCCGTCTCTTGTTATCTGTTTTCTTTCTCTCCTCTGCTGGCCCTCCAGATCCCAATCGCTGATGGACAGCAGTTGGGTGGGCTTGTGATTATTATGGGATCTTGTTTCCATGGTAGCAGGAGGGCACAGACGTCTAGTGGGTGAGCAACAGTTGGTGCGAACAGATACTTGATCATGTCCAGCAAACTGTCAATGCTTACAACTGTCAATGCTTGACATAAGTATGTGTATTTAACCGTTGAAACCCAATTAGGCGGTAAAAGGAACTCTGTTCAGTTCTCACAGGCTTTATGTAACTTTTCAACTACAGGTCAAGTTATTCTACTTACCCAAACCTTAACCTAACAGTCTACTAGTACTCTAATGAGAGTTAGTTGACATGTAGTTGCAAAGTTTCTTATAGTTAGTAGAATGTCTAAAGTGGACTGGCGAAATAAAGTGTCACCTAAGAGGGTACACTACCATTCAAGAGTTTGGGGTCGGTAAGATTGTTTTATTATAATTATTTTAAAGAAATGAATACTTTTATTTAGCAAGGATGCATTAAATTGTGTACAAGTGATAAAGACTTTTAAATTGTTACAAAAAAAAAAAAAACTATTACAAATAAATCTTGTTCTCCAAACTTTCTTTCGTCAAAGAATCCTAAAAAAGAAATGTATCACTGTTTCCATGGAAATCAAGCAGCACAACTGTTTCCAACATTGATAATAACTATCAAATCATCATATTAGATCAGATTTCTGAAGGATCATGTTACACTGAAGACTGGAGTAATGATGCTGAAAATACACTTTTGATCACATGAATAAATTACATTTAAAAAAAAACAAATGTATTTTAAATTGTAATAATATTTTACAATGAATGCAGCTTTGCTCAGCAAATAAGAAACTTCTTTGAAAAATATTATAAAACAGTAGTGCATTAAAATGTGCATTTACATGCCAACATCTTTGGAATGTTAAAAATAAAAATATTCTTAAGCATTTAAAAATGTTCTTCTCTTGGGTTGTTGTGAGCATGTTTGTGTGTGGGCTATTGTGTGTGGTTATTATTAGTGGCAGCACAGTTTTTATAATAAGCCATGTATACAGCTAGTATTCCCAATAATACATGCTGAGTTTGTGATCCTGCCCTGACCACCCACAGCAGGGAAACACGAAGATATTTAAAACCGACATCTCAAAACATGACCCACGTAGACCTGTGAACCCGTAACGCAAGACTTGTGGAATCCACCAGCTTAATATGCAGCAAATGACCCTAAAGGCCCTTTCCATAATTTATGTGTTTGTTGTATATGAGTTGTTTTGCACAGAAGATCTGTGGAACACGTGAGGTTGAAGCTGCATGTAGACTAGGAGACATATCTCATTTGTTTCTCCAGACAGCAATGAGATTTTGTAAAAGAGGCGCACAAGTGACATTCGTTGTTTTGGAAGAACAGTGCTTTTGTCCTGAACTTCAGTCAGGGATATGGAGATGTGGGTTTGATTTCAGTCACTCCTGAACTCCTCCAGCTGCTTGTTTTGTGGAACGACCTGTATTTATAGTTTGAGTGAAATGTGAGACGCAGGAACTTTCACTTCCTTTCTGTGCTGTTTTTCACCTGTCTAAATGAAAAGCACTGAACAATGTTCTCTTTCTCTTTCTATCGTGCTTGTTGTCTTGGGCAATCCATATTTAATCCTTATTTTCCACAGTAGGTCAAGTGCTCCAAGTGTTGCCAGATGGGCTAGTTTTTATAACAAGTAAACCGTTTCTGACAGATACAGCCGCACATAGCAGGCACAATTATTGTCTATATCTTGTAACAAGCCATAAACACTCTTCCAGATGGAGCTTTTGAGTCTGAAATGACTATGAACTGTCAATCAAATCCAATATCTGCCTCAAGAATGCTGGTGGCAACCAATGTTTAGCAAGAAATATTTAAGACAGAGACAACTGATTTACAGTCTGCCAGTCATATCTGATTTTCTGACAACTATTTCATGACAGTAAGAAACTGCTGATCATGTTTGTTACATAGGAATGCTTTGAGATGCACATTTGCATGTTCCACGATGTGTCTGTTTGGGTACCTGCAACTGTAAAACCAGAATTACTGAATTGCTCAACTTTAATGAAACTGCTTGTGGCATTATTAGAGGTGTTGTTGAGCTTCTGAATATTGTACCTTGAATATGAATACCATGCACTTGAAGCATGTCTTTACAAGTTGTTTTTTCATTATCAGTAGAATGATCACATCCACTAAAGGAATAGTTGGCCCCAAAATAAAAAAGCCTCTTATATATGTATATAATATAAATATAAATGCGTTTGCGTTCTGAGTTTGCATCAGTGAGTAAATGATTTTTTTGGGGGGGGGGGGGGGGAGAACTACTGCTTACAGTCCAGAATCAACTTTACTACTTCAGCATTAAATATTTTGGTAACACAAATGGAGCACATACTAATTTTGATAAAGCCTGTAGATAAAACAAAAAATTTGCTAAAAAAATAAACAAATAAGAATGAGTAATTAGGAAATATTACTCCAGCAACAATATTGAAAAGAATAAAGTATTTGGCGGAGAAATGTACTTATTCCTAAAATTATCTGCATCTGTCCATGTTATCAGTGTTACAGTGTGCAATTTGAAAAAATTAGAACAAATGAGCAGCATATCCCTGAGACAGATGTCTCACTCACGGATCCAGTTTCAGCTGAAAAGCACAAATTCGTGCATATGTGCCAAACCAAAATTATGAGAAGCTCTACCACATTAAGGTGCAAGCTATACACAGTTAACTAAACAAATGAAAAACTTGCTCTATTAAAGTTTTGCTGTAGCTAAATTATATTTCTGTCATGACAACTCTGAGTGTTTGGCATGGTAAAGGGTATGACAATGTTGATATGTTTGGTCATTGGACGCTTTGGCGGAGTAGATCTGCTACGCTGTTGCTGCTGCAGAGCAAGTACAGGACTTGCTACAGCCAATACACACACAACACACTGCTGTGAGCAAGACATGATGCTGCTGTACAATAGCATACATGAATTACCCTTAGCAGATCTATACAGGTGGAGCTGGGGAAGGTGGAGTGTTTCTGAAAGCGTGCTGCAGCAAATGCTAACCAAGTATTTGAAGGTTGAGCAGCGAGCTCATTGGCTACTGATACAGCAGGGACCAATCAGCTGTGCCCAATAGAGAATGATGTGATTGCTAGCAGATTGAGTTAAGGACCTATTAGCATGCGCCATCTAGAGTTTTATGACAGAACTTCATAAATATCATTCATAGACCATGCGTTTGACACCTTTGTAATAGTACTAAAGGGATTGTTGACTCTAAATGTTTTTGTGTGTGAATTATTATAATGAACTCTGAGATTTCAAAGCAAAATTTATGCCAGGAAAGTAATTTTGAGAAACAACACAAGTGTTTTCTCTAACATGATTTAGTGTTTGTGGACGAGCATCATGCACCTATTTTCTGTAGCAATCCTGGTGCATAAGATAAGACGAGACCAAAGAAAAAAAAACGTTTTAATGATTTAGTAGTATATATTAGCCTGACTATGTCAGACTTCTTACTTCCGCCCAATTTCATTTTGCTTCTGTAGTCAGTCTGAGACAGCGTAATAGCTTTCCATTTTCCTCCGGCCTGAAAACAGCCGGGCCAATCAACGAACAGAGGGCGGGCTGAGAGCCGTGACGTAGATGCTGATTGTACCGTGGATGCGTAGATTTTTACTTCACATAATCTGGAAAAGTCGCACACAGCCATGTTCACTCCGGTATTTCGCTCGATGGTTTTGTTTTCGCATCATACATGTGTTTACAGTGGAAGTTAGATGCGGCTGAGCATGCGCATAACACACGCCATAATCAAACGTTATGTGATTGGCTTACGGGTAACCAATGATTTTAAACTTCAGACAAGCGCCCCCCGCGAGAGAGAAAACACTTCTCTATTATGCCATTCCAGACTCTGTCTACGAAGCAAAGCGAAGTAGCAGAGTTTGGTATTACCAGGCTAAGTATATATTAGTGTAAGATGGGATAGTCTACAGGTTTTGTATATCAAGAAAAAAATTAGCACTTAGCAGTGATGGAACAAACCACCGCAGGCAGCTCTACTGGTATTGCATATTTGCTAAAGATATCATAAAGCACGCCTTTGATGCTCTGATCTACTATATAAGTGAAAAATGTAAAACTAAAAGCTTCATGAAGTAGATGGATCAGTGAATGTTAGCCTCCCTAGGTGTTATTGGAAATAAAAGTAGTCATTAATTAAGCTGTCATTAGATCCAGAGAGACATATGTTTTTAAGAAGCTCAGGGTTTCACTGTACGAGAGCTATCCTCTCGCATGAGGGAAGATATTATTATTAGCTAGGCTGTCATTCGAAGAGAATTTCATTAGCGTTACTTTAGCATACTCACCTTTCCCGTCACCCTGCCAGATGGTTCTCAACCTCCTCAATCCTGACACTATACTACTCATCTATCATCTCACAAAGAATTGAAAGCTATCATCTCATTCCAGAATGGAAATCAGGATTAGAATTGGTGTTGAAAACGTGAAGCTGAAACCTATCTGGTCTGGAACAGGACAGGTCAAAGACAATGAATTGTGAGTTCCTTAACAATCAGACGTCCTTCAATTTTGTCTATGAAATTTCCGACGAAAATGTTTGTTGTAGTAGTTTTTCAATGAAAATGAGACAAAAAAATTATTATGATGATAATTAAACATACTGTTAATGAAAAATGACACTGCAAGATGATAATGCACTACCAATGTTTCTAGAAAAATCCATGTTTTGCATCAGTGCACTAAACTTACTTCATGCAACTTGAAGAAACTTTTTAACAAATAAGGCTGCTAGCTTTTTTCACCCTAAATTGAGCAGATTTATCCCAGCCGCCCATAGCAGCGACCCTTGTCCTAGCATAATAGGCATTTACACTGCTGTGGCTCTGGATGTGGCCTTTGCGATAATGACTCCCTTCTCTGAGACAGAGAGATAACCATGCAGTGGGATGCAGGTGGGGAGGGGAGGCGACTCAAAAGCCTGGTTCTTTTAGAAGGCCCACGATGCACTCAATCACTGCGGGCCACTAATGCCTAAATGGGAAGTTTGGGGCTAAGAGGCTGATAATAAGAGAAGAGGACAGACTCAGGGTCTTGGAGCCCTTGATAGTGCCTGGGGCCGCCCCCTTGGCTATTGTAGAGGCAAATCTCCCATCATCATGGGCTTTGCAATCCGTTGAGCCATATTTCATTCATTTCCAGCCATTCAGTTTCTCCATTGAAGGCGCTTGCGAAGGCCACAGCTCGGGTCAGTTTCTCGTGCGGGAGGAGGGTGAGATATCACAATGGCAATATGATGTTGGTATTTGCATACTGACTTAAATGCTTTTGGGACATGCATATCAATGTGTTTTGTATTTGATGGCAGTGTTTTCAAACTGTGAAACGTCTTGCTTGGGTTTTCGTTGTGTTGAGCATAGTTATGGGAATGAACAGTGCTTGCTCATGGAAGAGAAGGGTACATGGAATCCAGGGGTTGATCATATATAATGGAAATTTCATGTAGGTAGGCACCCAATTGAGATGAAGAGATAGCATTGACTCCCATAGCATTGACTCTCAAATAATCTCCTCTAAAATAAAAGCTCTCCAAATGTTCTACAAACATTATTCAATTTTACAGAGAGCAAAAAACAGGTACTCTTTTCTCTTTAAAGGGCACAATGGTAACAGCTCAAGGATAATTTCTTTTGAAGTTCAATCCAACAACCTTTCACGCTTCTTGTCAGATCTTTACTCCTAGTGCTCAAACATTCTGCTCATCTGGGATTTTAATTGTTTAGTTGTTTATTTGAGAACCTTTGACACCAAAAGCAAGAATACTCTTACTCCATGAGTGTCTAATCTTGTTTTTGCAGAGTTTAGCTCCAACACTAATTAGACACCTGAACCAGCAAATCTATGGATGTGTCCGAAATCGACCCCTATATCCTCATTCACTATTCCCTACATTACTCCACTAAAATAGTCCACTTGAAGGAGTGAATGAAAACGAGTGAGTGAATCAAGTGCGAGTGCGTCGGAAGAGCTGCTGCTTTTGCATAGTTTGTGCTTGCTGTTTAATAATTATTTGAAACTTCAGTAGTAATGAAGATTTATCTTAAACTCTGTCATGGAAACTAGCATGTATAAACCTTAATCAAACAATTTAATAATCAATTAAAAATGAATTTATGCCTGTATGATATTACGCTGTAGCCACATTGGACCAGCAGTTTTGAAAATGAATGGATGGATGATTCAGCTGCAGGTGCCATCTTGTGAGACGCAGGAATTCATTCGGCACACGACTCTCACAGTGCATTATGGGTATTCTCTAGCCGTTGAGCGTACTTCAGTTGTTCACTCATTATTGCGGTGCATTGTGGGGTTGAATGAGTGCACTCAATTACGTCCACTATGGTTTCGGATACCAATGGATACAAATAAAAATCAGATACAAATGGCTGTCCCCTCAAATATATAGAATAGAACTTCCGGGCAGGTGTTGGACCAAGGTTATAACTAATCTCTGCAGAACAGTGGCCTTTCAGGTGTAGGATTTGACACCACTGCCTGAGACCACTGAGCCCCAACAAGAATCTTGCTACAAGACTTTCAGTACGAGTCAAACTTCTCACTTTCACTGTGCATTTATTCCTCACATCCCACCCGAGATCCCACATCTCACCAACCTTCAGATTTGCATAGATAAGAGAGGCTGATAAGTGAAGGAGTGATGTTTAAATGGCAGAGTTAAGCATTGCTATGACCTTTTACAGCCTTGAGATTCACTTCTTCTGTGAGGTATCCCACCTAATGAGGGAATAAGTCTTCAGCCAGAGCAACAAAAGCAAATGAAATGTCAAAGGCTTATGCGAAGGTCTGGCAGCTTATTACGTTGGCTCTGCAGCCTGCTCTAAGCCCTGCAAAATGCTGTGTTTGGATTTGGGATTCCTGTCATTCTTAAGACTTGAGAAAGTGTTTATATAATGAGCACTGACTGAGCCAGGGGGCTACATATTCTCCAAGTTTGTGTGAACTACACATTTCCGCTAACTCTCGGCTAATGCATGGGCAGGGTTTGGAATAAATATATAGTCTGTCTTTGTTCAGATCTTCGTAATCAAGTGAATGGAGAAAGGAGAATAATGCATAGCACTCTTACACTGCTTGAAAGGTAATATCCACTCTTTCCACATCCTTAAAATGATGCACTCAAGAGCAAATTGAGCAGAGCTTTTTTTGAGTACCTACTCTGATTCGAAAAAAGACATTCGGTTAGGCCTCGCTAGTGATGGAGAGACAGCTTTCAGCCATTCAATAAACGTAAGAGGAAACCCAGAGTTTACTAATGCCAGAACCAGATGCATTATGGGAGGGGACATGAGGGTGTGGCTCATGTGGTTTTTCCATCAGATTATTCCAGCTATGTGAGCTTTGGCTTGCAGCACTAAAGTAAAAAATGTGACCATAAGGCACTTTTTTTGGCTGAAATAAGAGTTATTCCTAGCTTTGAGGAAGCCGGTGTGGGTTATGAGCATTACAATACTGTGATGTAAAAATGCTTAGATCTTGAGGCTGCCTTTTGTGTGTTGAGCTTGTTTCATTGATGGACATGCTGTAAAAAGAAAGTTCAGCCAAAACTTAAAAATCTGCCATCAATGACTCACCCTCATGGGGTTCCAAATATTCTTCTGCCCAACACAAAAGATATTCTGAACAATGCTCGACTGTTTTTGGAAATACTTTGAAAGTCAGAAGGGACAAAAACAGCATTAGACGTCATTGACATAGTAAAGTGTCCATCATATGCACACTTCAGAATCTCGCTGGAAGAAGTAGGTCATCTGGGTACTTTTGAGTACTGTGAATTTGGACATACTACTTTTGTCACATACTCTTTTTCACTTACTATATAGTAGGGAAGTACGCATTTTCGGATGAAGCCCACATTTTTTGATGCAAATGACAATTACCTGAACCAGTTAGTTTGGGAATCAGTGAACACTTGTTCTGCTATATTTTTTTTGTATTATATATTCACCTAAAATAACTAGAAGTAATTTGTTTAAAAACTGGACTATACTGGTCACTGTGTATGTTTTTGATTCACTGAAAAGCACTGTCTCAAGAGTCTGTTTCTGTTAGGTACTGTGTGAGTGTGAATTTCAGATTTATTCAGTAATAATATTTCAACTGTTTTCAAAATGAACTTCTGTAGTTCTATAATGTCTTGGGCTAAAATGCTCAGGTAATCTAAGTGATGTGTCCGTGTTGGGAAAGTATTTCCCTAGAGACACCTGTTAGCTGACAGAGTAAATTGAATCAAAGGGAGAGAGAAAGAGGGAGAACTGTGGCTTTATAAATGTTATAAAAGCTCTTATCTCCTCCATGACCTGATTCCTGCTGAGACCAGCTCTTTAGTTTCCAGTATGGAGTACTCTGTTTCCCAGAATTCCCAGAGGACGGCGACCTGGGGCAAATCCACGCAAGCACTTTCAAGCACTACTGATCTGTAAAAAGAGATCTACCTCTTCCCTGTCCTGTCCATTTGCAGTCAGGGATATTGTCACCGGTGAGATGGCTCTGGCCCGCTGCACACGCACTCAGATACAAAACCTGGTGGTGTACTTGCTGTCTGGAGGAAGAGAGATATGCGTCCACTGAAATTCTACTCACAGGCAACCGAATTCTCATTTGCAAGCAACTGAGCCATTTTCAAGCTTCAGATCTTCAGTGCACTGTAAAAAAAAAGAAAGGTCTTTAGTGGTTATTCGCTGTAAAAGGACCCTCTTTTTTTCGAGAGCTTAACGATATGAAAAGTAAAGCTCTTCTTTGAAGCGCCATTTAGATTTTCTAAACAGAATTGAAAGTAATATATATTTTTTATATTAGTTTACAATTTTAATCATCAGTTACACTCTCGTGTCATCCCAAATCTATATTCCTGAGACCAAATATGCCTAGTTCCCTACTATTTAGGCGAAAAACAGTATGTGAAAATGTGTCCGAATTCATGGTATAGGTGAAAAGTATGTGAAATGTACTGAGATGACTTATAACTTCCACTGATATTGCAAAGTGTGCATCTGATGATGAGGTCACGTGTAATGCAGAGTCAGCGGAGTGAGAATCCATCTGCAGCTTTATTTTGGTCTGAGTCAAACAATACCGGGTCGAGACACAGCAGGGGCAATGGAGAAGGCAATACAGAATCGTAAACAGGGACAGGCTTAGGTCGAGGCAGGCAGCAAACATACACAGTTCAAAAGGACAGGCAAGAGGTCTGGGCAGGCGGCTGACAATCACAATCCAACAGACAGGCAATGATCGAGGCGGGCATCAGAGAATCAAACAACGGGAAACAGTCAAAGATCAAACACAGAATAACAGTCCACAGTAGAAACGCTCAGAATTGACAACCTTAGCAAATCAAGATGCTGGTGTGTGTGTGGTGTGCTTAAATAGTGTGTGTGTGATGAACTGCAGGTGCGTGCGCAATCAGTCCCAGGTCTGAGGGCCTATTAGAATTGTAGTCCGAATAGCAACAGTCAATATTCTGGTGAGAGCTCCCTCTGGTGATCCGGAGGAAGCGGAGAGGAAGCTTCACCTGTAACATCATGGAAGAGGATTTGTGACTGGCAGTGAATCTGTAGGTCACATGACAATGACATCTTGTCCAATGTAGTACTTCTGGATTTTATTCATACTGCACACATTCATACTGTATAGAATGTATGTTTTTAACAGTCGACAATTAAGTTCTTCATCAAATGTAGTACTTAGTATATGACTTTGCAGACAGATTATTACTTTGTTTTTCTGTGAAACACAAACACAGATGTTTTGATCAATTCAAACTGCTCTTTTCCAACAACAAAAGCTGTAGCTCTCAACTCTTGTGACACCAAATATAGCTATTCATTTCTGAATTTCTTGTAACCTCAGCTTGTAGAAATGCAATATCTCTCATAACATCCAGTTGGAATATGTAGAAAAGCAAATTATTGAAAATGAAAATGAAATGAAATTAAAAAATTTGGGTTGGGAAATGATCCTTACAAATCTGCTAAGACATAATATAAGTTTATAAACGTTTTTCGTTGGCATCAGACTGTAAAAAAAAATTTGAGGAACCTATTTGTAAGAATTTACAGTATGTGCATGGGTGTTTTAAGGAAGGAGTTTTGAGGTAACCTTTGTTAAGAATGTTAGGAAGCACTTCTGTTTTTTTCCCCCTCCCAGTTACAAAGCAATTACCCTCATACTGCCACAATGCTCAGGTCATGGTCCTCCAATGGCCTCATAATTGGTTGACTCTGGCACATTGACCCAGGCCCATTAGAAGAGACACCTTGTGTTCAGGTCAAGTATGATAGACAGCTACATTTGTTGTCCCTGTCACTATTTCTAGCAGTTAGCCCTTGGGCAGCCTTGAAGTTGTCATGCTAATTGTTTTGGGTCAAGAGCAGACAGCACATCTTGTGACTTGGTTTACAGGTATGTCAATGGATTCCAACCCATTTATGCACAGGAAGAGAGCAGGCATAATTAGTTTTGAGCCAAGAAGAAGTGAGAAACCCCACAGTAGCTAGCAGGTATGCAACGTGCTGAAACATTTTTTCCCATTTGAGGCTGTTTACTCCCCCTTTCTCAAAGTGATTGAGCGTCAACATTTCTAAATCACCTGAGTCTCAAATACCTGATTACGGTGGAGCTGTTTTCTGGGTCGGGTGCAGCCAGCTGACCCTCCAGGGCATCATCCCTCCCAGGGGTGTCAACATTGATCCAGGCTTAATCCAACAACCTGGTGCCCGCATCTCAGGGGGTCCAGAGAAGCCCCAGACTGAACCTTATTACCACATCTGTCTTCAGTAGAGGAGGACAGCACACTGAGCATGGAGCAAGCCAGAGGGCAGACTGTTCACCAGATGACCAGACGGTTACTGCTGGGAAGAGGAATGTGCTTGTTTTTGACCCTTGTCTCTAAAATTAATGGCATTATAAATTATGAATACTTAATCTCAGCATTGTTAAATGAATATTACCATCAAAATTCTACTAGGTAAGAAATGTTGTATTTTCTGTACATTATACAGTGTATATATTGTTTATAAAGGATAAGTAATATAGACTGGGTAAACCTAGCCTGATCTGCCGGCGATTTGATTTCGCCCGGCTGCTCAGGCTGGAAACTTGTACATTTGTCTGCTTCCTTTACAAATTTGCGGGAACCAATCACAAACTGGCTTATCCACATGGCGCGCTATTGGCGGGTTTAATCCAATCCAATTCCAGTGCTGGTACGGCTCTGTCCAATTCCTTTTAACCTCTCGACGATGCTCAATGGCTTCTTTTTAGCAAACAACTCGCTCGAGTGGGTGTAAATACCACAAATTTTCATGTTTTTTTTTTTGCAAAACCTGCAAAAATCGCTCGATTCCACTGCTGCTTCTGCAAACCGCTGATCATCTTAAAAGATCTATAAAATTGTAAAATTATGATTATATATTTTAAAGATATGATTTTGAGACCATTTGTATAAATACTTGTATAGAAAATTCTTAAAACATAACACAATACAGCAAAATACAAATTTTCTTGCATTATAAATAATGTTTAAAATGATCTTAATTCATGTTTTTCTGCAAATATTGTTTACAAAAATACTTTTTAATGCCTTAAACTATCACAAAATTAATTTCATTACATTTTTAATTGATTGATAGCTCTACTTAAAATACATCACAGTATGTTGATAAAAAAGTAATACTGTACATTTTCTATTTATCATGAGCTATAGTGACATTTGACTGCTGTCGGGTAGTTCTTTAGCGGACTGAGAATAATAAATTTGAATTCAGCTTTTATTGTACAATTTTCTGCTTGAATTGGCAATATTGATGTATTTCCATTCAGTTCCTCTGAGAATGGTCTTTCACAGAGCTGTTGTTGAATCCTCTATGATATTGTATTATCAGTGTGAGAGAAAGAGCCTTGGTTTTGATAGTTTGCAAGGTCTTTTGCCTGCTCTTCTACAGTCAAGAGCCAGTGACACGTGAGTGACACGCAGTCTTCTGTTTGTTCCTGTAGAGCAGATGTGTCAACTATGGGTGCAGGGGGCATACATACTCTGACTGAAGACAGTAAAAAAGAGCATAGTGAAAGGTAGAAAGTGAGAGAAAGAAAATAATTAGGAATTTCACTCCAAAATCAAAGTATGTTAATATATTTTTTTTAACAAAAAATGAAATATATAAATGAATGCGGTAATAATAATAAAAAAAACACATAATGTGCATTAATGCATTTTTATGTCATTAATTTCTAGTTCAGTCTTGAAACTCTATGTGGTGCAGGCTGATTGGTCCAATCACATCGGCATGGCACAAGCTGATTGGCCTCTGGTGATCCTGCAGCCAATGGAATTGCTTGCTCAACATTTAAATAGTCTGGTTAAGTGTTTGCTGTTGGCTAGAGTTTCTCTGAAACCCTCCACCTTCCCCAGCTCCACCTGGCAAAATCTGCTACATGATTTGTCTATTTAGCCAGCAGCAGCATATCTTACATACTCACAATAGTGTGTCTGTGTGTCTAATGGCAGTTGCACATCCATACTTGGAAAATACATTGAAGATGCGGTAAGTGATTTCTGAGAAACAATGTTGATATTTGACATCGACCCAAACAAACACACCACTACCTTGATTGCTCCAACGCCAAAATGCACGACAACCCCTACGCAATGAAAAATAAACCAAAGATGACGACTGAACAGACCTTGCAGTCTGTTTTCAGACCTTCCCGCTTAGGTCGCTTCACCGCTGGAAAGCTTTTCTAATATCAACACGGGCCCTAAAGCTCTTGCCTGATCATAACCCTTATTTTTCCAGTGATATTCCTCTGACCTTTTCTCTTTTGTAATGTCTTTCAGCCATCTCTCCTTCTACAGTCTTTCTTCAAATATCCATCTTCCTCACTCTCTCTCCTCTCCCATCATGAGTGCATACGCCCCCTACTGCTGATTGGCTCACTCTCTCTCCTCCCCCATCATGAGTGGACACGCCCCCTACTGCTGACTGGCTCACTCTCTCTCCTCCTCCATCATGAGTGGACACGCCCCCTACTGCTGATTGGCTCACTCTCTCTCCTCTCCCATCATGAGTGCATACGCCCCCTACTGCTGATTGGCTCACTCTCTCTCCTCCTCCATCATGAGTGGACACGCCCCCTACTGCTGATAGGCTGATTGTGCTGTAGAGCTCAGTTCAATCCACTTTCAACAGCGTTTCTCAGAAATCACTTACTGCACATTTAACATTCCTCAACACTCCAACTACTCAGAGAGATGTCATAATTAAAATTCATTTAGTTAACCATCTAAAACAATGCATGGCTTACTACAGAACCCTGCCCTCCACAGACATGTCAGCCAACTGGATGTCAACAAATCCTGACTGACGGGCAGAAAGCTGATTAAAAAAAAAAGTGCTCCCCTCACAATTTTTTCCTGTTTCTATAGCCTAGGGCTGTCACAAAAACAGGTGGGATTTTTCACGACACCTATTTCAGTGAGATCTGTCAGGTTGTAGGGACATTTGATGTGTGCTATTCTAAAAATAATAATAATACAAAGATAATAATTGCTTTAAACTACTTTAATTATCATTGAAACGCAACAAGAATAAAATATCAGATATGAACACTTATAAATGCTGTTTTCATTTCAGTTTAACCCATCACTGGTTACCAGTGTAAGTTTGTTTTGGGCCGTTTGAGGCTGGTTTTAGCTGACTCATCATGACTACACTGATCAGGCTGGTTAACATGCAATAACAACTAGCTTAGCCAGTAGCCAGCTTAGAGAATGAGAGTCCTGCTTTATTGCATATGTCATCTGGTATAAACAGTGATGCTTCTTTATGAGCTGTTTGGTGTTGTGAGCTCTGCTGTTATTAAGATGAGTGTTGTACTTCTGAAAGATTATAGAGCGGTTAGCTTTGAGGCAATATATATGCTAATACTTTCTCCAACTTCCTGTTTCAACAGGAAATATTTTAAACCGGAAAGAAATATGTGTTTGTCAAACCTTTTTATTTTGTCTTTGATGTCTTATAAGGATGCTGTTATGCCGTTCTCATGTAGTTATTGTGTGACCAACACCATATTATCGGCTTGTTCAGTGTTGCATGTCATATATCATCCTTAAAAGAATGAATTGAGAAATATGAGATTGGCCTATGCAATACTTTCCAATAATGCTCCATGTTTAGGAGGTAAACTGTGTGAATTAGATTTATTGTGAAAGGAGAAAGAGTTTAATTGAAGTTTAGAAGCAAAGGGAACGTATAAAGGGGCCGCAGTGTGTAATAAAGCTCTGAAACGTTGTCCTCCTCCTCCCTATAAACTCAACAAGATGCCCTGACCACTGTGGTGTGTCAGAAGAGCGCCAAACCATATGCCTGAGATATATTTACTCCTCACTATGCAGACGCTTGCTGCATTTCCATTCAATTTCTTTGGAGCAAATGTGCATGTTTATAATAATAGTGGCATTATACTGCACTAAATGCAGGCTAGTTTTTTGTAATCAAGCACATACACAGACATTGTTTCATTTTGAGAACACTATGGTACAAAACAATCCAAGTATCGATTTATGAACCTTGAAGTCTTCATGATGTTATTTTCCCCATCAAAACAGCCTAGGAGGCTATACCTTCAATTTAACCCTTACTAACCCTTACAATTTAACTCTATCTATCTATCTATCTATCTATCTATCTATCTATCTATCTATCTATCTATCTATCTATCTATCTATCTATCTATCTATCTATCTATCTATCTATCTATCTATCTATCTATCTTTTATCTTTTATCTAGATAAAAATGATCTATCTATCTATCTATCTATCTATCTATCTATATAACGATCGATCGATCGATCTATCTTAACTTTAACACTCTAACAATAGGTTTTTCTACAGTATCTGTAATCAAAGTAACGACTCGATTTGTTGGATCTGTTTGAGCGCTCACATGCAGATTTCCATTCATGCTCTGTGAAGCGCACTCTTGTCTCGCAGTAATACACACTGTGCATATGAGCGGACAAATGCACTTGTCAAAATGCTTGTCTTGGCGAGGGAAACATGTAAACATGAAACGTGTGTGTGTGTGTATATATATATATATATATATATATATATATATATATATATATATATATATATATATATTTATACTGTATGTGTATTATAGATAAACCTCAACTTCTTAAGCACACAAAAAAAAGTTTATTATAGATAAACCTCAACTTCTTAAGCACACAAAAATAAACATCAGGATCTGCTCCTTAAATAAAAACTGAGGGTAGAGGTGCCGTGTCACCAAAGAGAGGGACAGACAGACCGCAAACATCCCCACAGTGAAAGACCAGATGGAGAATCTAAATCAGGCCACAAGGTTATAAATACAGCAGAAAAAGTGCACGGAAGCATACCGCTGTAATCACTGCGTATTTTTGCCTCTACCACACTAGCGCATGCTGGAGCTTCTGCGTATATTCACAGCATTGCTAAGTCTACTATGATTGCTTTCCATGTTCAATGAATGAAATTCATTGTTATACATTGTCAGGGCGCTATCTAATAATCTGAGAAAGTAATGTAGAGACGCAGGCACACCAATAGTGCCGGTTTATTCCATCTCCCTCTGGTAGATTTATGTCTGTCTGACAGATGGGAGATTGAATGTGTAATTGGGGTGGTCCGGACGGTCGCTTATCATCCGTTATCAGATGCTGTATTCTTTCAGAGGAAGGTTTTTTTTTAAGTAAAGATAAAGGTGCCGTCCCATGGGTTTTGGCCACAAGGTCAACATGAGAACCCTAGAGGTTCAATTAAGACATCAGAGAGCAAGTGGTAATAAGTGCCGTAAACGAGGGTTTGGATCTCAAGGGAAAATTTGATCTATTCATCACCCTGCTAACATGCTTACATTTATCACGCTACAATAAAGAGAGGCTATCAGTCACACATGCTACACTTGGTAGACAACAAAAGCAGACAGGGTAGACACACACACACACACACACATACACACACACACACACACACACACACACACACACACTTACACACACTGAAACCTCAACACAATGCTACACTGATTAGCATAAGTCACTTGCCCAACTAGCATACTGTATTTTTCAGAAAACAAAAGGTCGCACCTGAATATAAATCGAACTGGGTTATAAATGATGGAGCCCAGCACATGACATGTGAACAAAAATATATATTTTTCCCACAAAATAAGATTTTTTTTTTTACCACGTTTTAGGAAATGGTGGCCACGTTGAACTAATTCATTCCCTCATTTTGATTTCACTAAAACAAGGAAACAATTTTTTATAACATGGCCACGATTTAGCTAATCGAGGGAATTAATTATTATATTGTGTGCACGATTTATGTAAAACAAGGGAACACATTAGTAAAACGTGCTGACGTATTAGTAAGTCTTGGGAATTAATTGCTAATTCATGGTCACAATTTTTTTTTCAGCATGTCATTTGCGGGGCTCAAAACAAAAACAAAACAAAGATAAGTAGCATTTTTACATTCAGTACGGTACGGAACAATAATTTAAAATGTCAGTAATAAATAAACATAGTCCCTAATTATAGTAGCATTCATTATAAACAACATTAATTAAAGATGCCAAGCCTTAGCGAAATTAAAGTACTGTACAAGTTGCTCTATACAAATAAACTTGACACATCTTACCTTCCTAACAAGTACAAAATATGTTAAAGTGGAATGAAAACTGAAAACTGAAACCCACGAGATAAAACATTTCTGTATGAATTCACAGTCCAGTCATTTAGAATTTGCAACAACTGACTTGTGTTGACCAATATTTTCCATTATTTAATGAAAAAAGAAACCATGTGCAGTCCAGTTGAACACTTCCTGGAATATTGTTAAATTTGTGGAAAATCAGCTAAGCAGCTCACGAATCAGGATACAGATATGACATGGTTTTAAGGCCCTGAAATACTCGCAGCAAAGTTCTTTATCGTTCTTCACTTAGGAGTAAAAATAATGTTACAAATACCTGAGCAGCAGTGATATACTGTTACAAAACAGTTGATAAAGACAGTCGGTTGAGGGTAAAAATGAATGTGTGCGTATACATCTGTTATGAATATGGTGTAAGATCACTGTTGCACAATTATTAGCTTTAACAGTAATGACTCAATCTTAAGCCTTTTAGAATGGACAGGGCGACAAAGAGAAGTAGATTCTCATGTCACTCTGAAGACAAAGGCATTTTAGGGAGTTAGGAGGCATACCAGGCCGAGAATGACCTTCAGAAAGGAAATTGCCACTACAATATTGTCACAATTGGCGGGTGCCGACCGGCGACATGCGCCTCCCCGGCGTAACCTGAAGGGGACGTGACATTTCACTGTGGCACTCTTGATGAAATGTCTTGACAAAAGACACAGATAACATCTATCCCCCCCGTCTACACAAGTGTCTTAATGAATCGCCCCCTTCGAGTCAGAGTCTCTGGAAATGACCTCACTTCACCTGCGAGGGTGTATTTTCAAAGTGCAGATTTTGTTCGCTAGATAACACAGATGTCTTCACTTTGAGGGGTTTGTTAGTGGAGAAAACGAGGGATGAAATACTTGGAGAGGCTGTCTTTGAGAAGATGTGGAATGATGTGTAAATTATGAATAGCCTGGAGGGTGGAGTAGAGGTTATTATAAAGTGGATGACCTTTGAATGGGACCCATAGGACTTCACTGCCATCTGTGCCCACTGGGCATCTCTAATCCCTCCGCCACCATCCTCAGCAATAATTGGTACCCACACACTGGCATAGTTCCCACACATTTGATTACTTTGTTAAATGTCTCTCTCTCTCTCTCTCTCTCTCTCTCTCTCTCTCTCTCTCTCTCTCTCTCTCTCTCTCTCTCTCTCTCTCTCATACTCCTCCATTTCATTAACGTAGTTTTGCATGTTTAATCCTCAGGGTCTAAAAGTAACACTTGACAAGCATCAAGTGTGAAAAAAAGAGTTTGCAAAAATAAAGCTTAGTTTAAAGTGCAACATACGAATGATAGCATGATCATTGCTTTTTTTCATCTGATAAAAGCTATTCTAGTCTCATTGCAAATAAAGAGCTAGATAATTCCATTGTCATAGGGACAAAATAAATATTTAAAGAATTTGTGCACCACTAGTGGCACTAAATGGTACTGCAAACATAATGACTCTTTCGAACAGGTTTCCCAAACACTCCTGTGAGGAATCCTGTAAGAATGCTGTATGTTTACATGACCACATTACCTACAACCTCAAACTGTCAGATTAATCTATACAGAACAGCAGAACTGACATAACTTATCATTTTATGATAGAGCAGATGGAGCCAGGGAGGTCAGACCTTTAAGAAACAGTTATAAATTATTGGCAACAAAAAGTTAATTTTGGTTGCTTCCCCTTTTCTGTTTTTCCTTTCTGTATTTCTACTTGCCAGGTGAAGTATAAGAGTCTCCAACTTTGCTTTCTTTTTGGAAATCTTTATGTGTTTGTGTAATGGAGGCAAACTAGTAAAGAGCTGTGGAAATAAACCTCACTCCCCTGGCCTCAAGAGTCGCACTAGCGACTGACTCTAGAGGTTGCAGTTTTTAGCATACTTGTTAGTGTGCTCACCTCCCATGCCGTTGATGCTGGTACAAATCCCACGTGGAGTGGTATGAGTATGGTCAGTTGGTGCCATGACCCGGATGGGAGTAAGGTTTTAAGGGTTGAGTGTAACGGAGGCCAGCTTCTAAGAGCTGTACAAGTAAACCTCACTCCCCTGGCCTCAAGAGGCACACTGGAGACTGACTATAGAGTCTGCGGCCTTTATTGTCCTTGTTAGCGCCCACCTCCCATCCAGTTGATGCTGCTCAGAGCGGTGCGAGCAGGACCAGTTACATTTGCATATTTAAATCCTTTAATATATCAGCCTTTCGAAACAACACTGATTTTAGTGAAGTTTGCTTCATGTTACCACATTTAACAATGCTCTCGCCCCCCTTCCCCATGAATCTTGACTCTTGACGGATGTCTTTGAATCCTGTTGAAGCCATCAGAAGCTCACATGCCTTAGGAATGCTGTCTGGATTTGTTTGTTTGCTTGTTCTTTACATCTTTGTGTTGCATTGCCATGCCTGGCATCATACATCGGCCTCTTCTAAAAAGCCAAAGCCCCCTGCCAAGAGAAATCCTATTTTACAGTTGACTGCACAACAAAAGTGAAATGCAGCCTAGTTTTGGAACCACCATAGGCAGAAGAGGAAGAATTACTGTCAGATTTACACTGATACCTAATCAAACCATAATTTATTTCCTGTCAGCATTGACCTTGGACACCATAGGAACGTCTATTTACCTAGTGCCGTCAGTGTTTCCCCCCCTCTGGGAAGCTCCAAATATAGTGTATTTTCCCTCTTCTTTTCTTTTATTCTTTTTTTTTCTCAAATATGGTTCAGTATACGTTGATTTGAAGCTCTTGGCGCTGGTTTTGCTGTGTTTATTCCAGGCGTGCTTTTCTTTCCACGCTTTGTCCTACTTTCTGCACTTCATTTTCTCGTTCATCTCCTTCAGCGCCGCCGGATGGAAGCTCCTCTTGCCCTCTTGTGCTCTCGGCTGTAGATAGTCCCACCCATGATCAAAGCATCTCTCCCACATCCTTGGTGGAAACAAAAAGACTAGCTCTGCTATATAACAACAAGGTCTCAGGAGGGATGCGCTGCTCAGATAGCTCACGCACAATTTTTCTTCGCTCTCTTAGCTCTGCTTGGAGGAAATTGAGATTTATCATGTTAAAACAATGTTCTATAATGCCTGGCACCTTTAAAAAAAGAATCAATAATGGCTAAGTTGCACTTGACAAAAGAAGATATGGTATGGTGTCAAGGATGGTTTCGAAGTGTCATCTTATGTACAACACAAGAACGATTAGCTTTACCTTTACCTTTTCATGTTTCATCTTCTGAATGGAGTCGCTTTAGACTAGAGAAGCGCTGTGACCTGAATTGACTTGACACACACACACACACACACACACACACACACACACACACAGTCGTGGTCAAAAGTAGGGATGTCCCGATCAGGTTTTTTTGCCCTCGAGTCCGAGTCCGAGTCATTTGATTTTAAGTATCTGCCGATACCGAGTCCCGATCCGATACTTCTATAATGCAAAAAAATCCTTATTTTTTATTTAATTCACCTTATTTTAACATTCAACAACTCTGTTAACAAACAGAGCACTTCTGTGAGGTAGCTTGAACAATCAAGTAATAAATAAATTCTTCACTTTTGGACTTTAGTGCAACAGTAAATATTAAAAAAAGTCTAATATATAAACAAATAGCACCTCAACTTAAAATATCCGGCAGGCATGTAAACAAATAAAAAATAAAAGTGCTACAGTGTTTGCAAAGCCAGTAATGTGCTTTTAGGAACTGCACTCCTAACTCTTACGCCGGTTTCACACTGCACTGTTAAAACAGAGCGTGCAGCGCGTATTTTTTTCGCCGCCCATGTTACAGTTTTTTTTATTCGCTTTGGTACTATTATCGCAAGTATGTGGTAAAACCTCACAACTGTTAATACAAAACTCAAAGCAGATCATCAAAAAGTCTGTTTTTTCAAACATGTAATCACATGTTCAATTGACTAAGTACAACACACAAAATTACACATTCACTTTTTCACCTCACCTAATCAGTGTGTCATCAAAGAAACACCTTTCATATGAAGTAATTGTAGTTCACAATGCAATGCTCACAATACTTTTGATATGCTTCTCATTTGATTTGCGTAAATACATTTGACCAACACTTAATCCAACTGATCTTAATGGTTAATCACAGAACCGTTTGGTAAACCTATAGATTTTCATTTCAGCAATATACAGTATATGGATTTTGAGAACTACAGAAATAAAATTGTAGTTTGTACAAACATATAAATTACGTGTAACCACACATGATGAATTATCGTTATTGCTAATTGATTTCACATAGTGGTAACCACAATTGGTCACCATATATAAAAGTGTGGGTGCAAACACTGGCAATTTCTTTCAACATGGAGCAGGATAGACAGCAAGGAAGAGGAAGAGCTCGTGGACAAGGGATCCGTCAGAGAGGTGGGCATGGGCACCAACAGAGAGGTGGGCACCAACAGAGAGGTCAGAGAGGTGGGCATGGGCACCAACAGAGAGGTGGGCACCAACAGAGAGGTCAGAGAGGTGGGCACCAACAGAGAGGTCAGAGAGGTGGGCATGAGCACCAACAGAGAGGTGGCCATGGGGCCCGTCAAAGGGTTGGTCATCAGAGAGAGGGAGGCAGAACTGTTGTCTCTAATGAAGTCCGGGCCATCATTGTTGATCATGTGGTGAACCGAGGCCTTACTATGGCAGAGGCTGCCAGATTAGTTGATCCAAATCTAAAAAGATCAACTGTCAATTCTATCATCCGAACTTTTCGCCAAGAAAACCGGTAAGTGTGGAGGATGTAAACTATTACATTTACAGTAAATTGTAATGCATGTAAATTCATCAGACATGTTACAGTATTCGTACAGTATGATCTATTGACAGTATACTCTGTTCTATGCTTAGAATTGACAGAAAACCCCACAGTGGTGGCCGTGGCCGTGTGCTGACCGACCAGCAAGAGTGGGCAGTGGTGGAAATGGTGAGGGCCAGGAATGATATACGGCTGTCAGAAATAAAGCAGGCAATTGAGGAAAACAATGACACCTTTGCCAATGTGGCATCCATCAGCCTACCAACAGTAGGCCGTCTTTTAAAGAGGCACCAGGTATCAATGAAACACATTTACCTGGTGCCTTTTGAGAGAAACAATGACCGGGTGAAACAACTAAGGGCTGAGTATGTTCAGGTACTGCACTATATATTGTATTACTGTTACTATTTGATGCATCACTTACGTCATATGTATATTGGAACAACACTGTAAAAAGAACTAACCAAAATATATATTTTTAGAGGGTTATGGTGCTTGACGCTGATGTGAACCATCACAAGTATATTTTTGTTGATGAAGCGGGCTTTAACCTGGCCAAAACTCGTCGCCGTGGACGGAACATCATCGGCCAACGGGCCACTGTCCAAGTGCCTGGACAACGTGGAGGAAACATCTCCATGTGCGCAGCTATCTCTGAAGATGGTGTCGTAGGACGTAGGCCATTACTTGGCTCCTATAATGCTGCACATCTTATTGAGTTTCTCAATGAAATTGAGCCGGCCTGTCAAGGTGAAGGGGTCACCTATGTAATTGTGTGGGACAATGTCAGGTTCCACCACGCAGAGGTAGTTCAAGCATGGTTTCAGGCCCATCCCCGATTCATGACCCTCTACCTGCCTCCATACTCTCCTTTCCTCAACCCTATTGAGGAATTTTTTTCAGCATGGAGGTGGAAGGTCTATGATCGTCAACCCCTTGAGCGTGCCACCCTCCTTCAGGCCATGGATGATGCATGTGATGACATCAGCGTAGACCAATGTCAAGCATGGATTCGTCATGCCAAAAGGTTTTTTCCAAGGTGCATGAACAATGATAACATTCATTGTGATGTGGACGAGAATCTATGGCCAAATGCTCAAGACAGGCTTGATCCAAATTAATGTAATGTGTGCACTAAATGTTATGTTTTGTTCTCATTTAGTTACATTTCATTATAGAAAGTATACCTATGTTACAATTATATCTGAAAAATAAAAACTAATTTGCCAAAATGATTGTAGAAGATGTCTTCATTGATCCTTCACTTGATTACACATAGGATGGATATTTTGGAAATTATAGATTATGTAAGTGTTGGGTAATGTAAGTGTATTGCCTAATGTGAAAACTGTGTAATCTGTCTTTTATAGTACCGTAGCATATTAATTTCAGCATTTCTAAGGCCGATTTGAAACATGTATCTTGCATTGTTTGCTGTTGGATGAACTGATTGTTAAAAGTACTAAATTGAAAGAAGATCATACTGTTGTGTTTCGGTGATTAAACCAAATGTTCTCATTACATATTACAAAAATCTTGTTTTTGAAACAATGATTAGGTGGACTGAAAACACATGCAACTGACTCAAGGCATTACATCAGGTTTTGAAAGAATGACTAGCTGTGTTACAAGTGTGATCAGTTTGGATTTTTGTACTAAGAGTTTTGAAAATGTACACCTTACTTGTGAAAATAGTACCAAAGCGAATAAAAAAAACTGTAACAGATTAAACCAGGCTTTAGAGCATTCACACCGCACGCAGAGGTGGCGCGGCAGTGCGTAGCAGAGCAGGAGTGCCGCGATCGTTTCGGCGCCGAGTCTATTTTTGCCAAAATACATCATGGCCAAAATACACCGCAGTTTTATCCAAAAAGTGCATTGATGATATCTATTATGTTTTAAACAGTCAATCAAATGACCAACAGCAATTTGAAAAAGAAAACAAATGTCCAAAAACAAACTTGTTGCCATAACAATAAAAACAAAGATGAACCAAAAGTTATATAAATGAAATTATTAATAAAATAAGCTTCTTGACAAGTCTTTTCTCTTAAATGTATTTGAAAACGAAAAAAAGCAATGCCAACTTATCCATTATAGACTCTGTCTGTACACAACCCGCGGTTCAGCCGCGCGTGACAAACGCTGCCAGTATGAAAGCAAAACGCGCGTGTCCTGCTCCTGCTCACCATACGCCCTGCTCCTGCGCTGCTTACACTCTAATAACGCGTGCAGTGTGAAACCGCCGTAACTCTGTGTCACCGCATAATAGAGGTGTTAAAAATAATGAGAATATAAATACATATATATCCGAGTCCTGATCGGGAGGTAACGTCCGATTCCGATCGAGTCTGAAAACACGCGATCGGGCCCGATTTCCGATCACGTGATCGGATCGGGACATCCCTAGTCAAAAGTTTACATACACCTTGAAGAATCTGCAAAATGTTCATTATTTTCACAAAATAAGAGGGATCATAAAATGCATGTTTTATTTTTCACTTAGTGCTGTCCTGAATAAGATGTTTTACATAAAAGATGTTAACATTTAGTCCACAAAACAAAAAATAGCTGAATTTATATAAAAGACCCTGTTCAAAAGTTTACATACCCTTGATTCTTAATGCTGAGATCCATCTTTTTACGCCGAGGACAATTGAGGGACTCAAACAACTATTAAAAAAAATTCAAACATTCACTAATGCTTCAGAAGGAAACTCCATGCATTAAGAGCCGGGGGTGAAAACTTTTCAAACCGGATGAAGACGTGTAAATTTTTCTTATTTTGTTTAAATTGCATATTTTTTCATTTAGTACTGCCCTTTGGAAGCTACAGAAGATACTTAAATGTTTCCCAGAAGACGAATTTAGTACAATTTACCTTGATCTTCAAATTCAAAAAGTCACATCCCCAGCTTCAAAAAGTCCAACCCGTTCTCCCTCTAAAGGTGTCCGATAATGACAGTGAAAATCATGCACCAAAATATCATGTCATGATGACAATTATACACCCCAGCATATAGTTTCATGATGATAAAATTCCCATGCCCTTCGCATCATTTGATGATGTTTCTCAATGAATGCATGATTTTGGAGTCGTAGTTGGGCGCTGTGGACAGACATCGAACATTGCTAATGATTGAGGCTCCTTTTAGGTAAAGGGCTCTTATAGCAGCGCCATGCAAAGTGATAGAACATAATTTATGAATCATAACCTGCCGAATTGGCTTATGTGTTGATGAGCGTTACCCACCACTGACGATTTTCCCCCGCATTTGGCGGGTGTTCATTTCAAAACCTGTTTACGCATATTACAGACACTTTTATCCAAAGCGGCTTAATTTGGAATACAGGAATGGTATACAGACTAGACAATTTAGAAAAATGCTCTTTTGCACGTATAAATATTGTCCTTCATGCACATGGTCAGTTGCATATTGTTTTGGAAAGTGTGTTAAGCAACCTCCCTCGTGCTGGTTGATTTATTGGGTTGAGCTGCTCATGTAGGATGGGATTGTTGAGTTTCATTAAACTGACTGAAGTGTGAGCCTCTGTACGGAGTGATTCATTGTGAGTAACAAAGAGCAGCCTGAATATAATTTATGAATCATTAGAGCAACCGTCAGGATTTCTGAACAAGGTGTCTCGCTGCCAACACTTACTCACTCTTCTTTTTCTGCAACACGGATCCAACTTTATTATTTTTATGACTTACACGGAAAAGTCATGAAACGTCATGGTTTGTAACAGAGTGCGAGGTGTGTGAAGACAGATCGCTACAGAGCTCCCCATGGGATGCGCTCGTGTTCAATACAACAACTATGAATCCATGTTGTTTCGAGTCAAATTTCTGTTTATCTCGTGATGGATATGTTAAAACAGAAACGCATAAATAGTTGAAGTGATTGTGAATTCATTATTTAAGCATATTATAAAACATTGAGTATTAAACATTTGAGTGCTATGAATCATTATCATTTTTAACTTATTATATTTGGTATTATTATTAATATTATTTATTCATTTAACATTTTTACAGTATTTTTTTCATATATATATGTATGTATATGTGTGTGTCTGTGTATGAATATATATACACAGTTTATAAGTGTATTATACAGTATTATAAGTGAACCTCTAGAAACAAGAAAGAAATCAATCGATTTAGTTTTGCACAACCACACTCTGAAATAAGATAATTTAACATACAAATATTATCAAATTAATATAATGCATTTAGAAAGCAC
The DNA here is from genome assembly GCA_022828995.1 of Vimba vimba. Lineage (NCBI taxonomy): Eukaryota > Metazoa > Chordata > Actinopteri > Cypriniformes > Leuciscidae > Vimba > Vimba vimba. The sequence goes on from CM040826.1 coordinate 11,994,845, forward strand.
AGAGTGGTGATAAAAATGTTGAACACTGACTCCCGTGTTCCGTCTCGGATCATAAGATCATTTATGGAGCTGGTAAGGACACAGTGACATTGAGCTTTAGAGGACAGCGGTTTGTGAGTGTGTGTGTGTGTGTGTGTGTGTGTGTGTGTGTGTGTGTGTGTGTGTGTGAGAGATTAAGTGACTGGGGCGGTTCTCATTGTTCTTGTTCATATGAAAGGGGGCCGGTCTTGGTGCTTCCTGGTGGGTTTGGTAAGGTTGCTTATTCCCACAGATGGGTGTGTGTGTGAACTCATAAATGCATGGAATACTAATGAGCAGTCTGGGACAGAGGGGGGTTGTGCAGGGACACACACAGACACACATCTGAATCTGTGAAGGAATTTGCCCCACACTCTCTTAAGACATATGACTCAGAAACAAAAATAAAGATATTTGAGGCACACATTTATCAACATTCAGCATATTCTGCAAGAGAAATGTAAACATATGACCAAAGCTGTACAGACATTGTAAGTATTTTAAAACAGAATAATGCTGTTATTGTAATATAAATAATTAGAATGTTTATTTATAAATAATATATTTGTATCTTAATGTATATGGAGCAATGCTTATAATAACTGATGATAAATGAAAGTGTGCTGTACATGAACTGATTTGCATGGAAATGAGATGCTTTTGGCTGTTTGTGCAGACAAGAGATTGTGATATATGAGGTATTTCATTTATTTTTCATCTAATAGGAAGTATTTTCATGGTCTGGATATTGGAATCTCACACTAATCAGCTCAGAGACCAAAGGTAAACACCCTGAGAGAGGGTTTAAAGTGTGACCACTTTTAAAATGATGCACACACATTCTCATGTGCACACGAGAATAATATATTTAACCCTTAAAACGCACATCTTGGGTCTTTAGTGACCCAGGACGTCATTCACTACCCTCCTCCTCATTCATTTTTTAAAGTTAGACATCAACCTTCTTAGTATTCCTAATCAATTCATTATAAACAATATAACAATAAACAAATATATAAATAAAAGAATGCCTGTATTCCATTCATTTTCTGTAAATATTGTATAGGGTTGTGAAACAGTGCAAGTATATTTTTTTTCTGCACAACAATAATTTAATCTCTGATGACTGAATAAGTGCAATTCACCTTTATTCCACAAGGTGGCAATGTCTGATACACAATGATAAAGTGACGTTTCACTCATAGTTACTGCAGGCAGAAAACAAAAGAATAGGACGTATCATCAGCAAAAATTGAAATGGCTCAGAGATTTACTGCAGAGCAAGTACTGAACGCAATCAAATATTAGTGTCACTGTCACTTGATGATGGATCTGGTGAAGAAGCTGTTAGTGATCTAATATTGATTCTGAAGATGTTGAAATTGAGGATATGTTTGAGAAGGCGAATATGAGCCAGATGCTGAATGTTCTGGGAAATGAGCTCTGACGAGGACAGTGATGATGGTATAAAACATCTGAACCCTTCCAAGCTCCAAAAGGTAACAAAATATGCATTATTGTATTCTCCTGTTATTGTTACTCTAATATCAGGAAAGTATATATTATATTATCACGACAGATAGAGATCCATCTCTGTTAGATATAGGTCTGGGTCGCTAAAGACCCGTATATATAATAATGATTGGGGAAACATTCATGCATTTAAGGGTTAAACAAATATACTTAAGTGCAAAATGAATGTAGTTTTTTAAAATATACATTTTTAAAATTTGAAATATACTACAAGTGCACATTCAATACAAAGAAACACTTCTTTTTCACAAGGGTAAGTAAATGATGACAGAATTGTTGCTATTCCTTTAACGTCAAGGCTTCATGCAGTGTTAAATTCACAACAGAGTTCTGGAGCTCTGGGTCAATCCAATACCTGATGTCTGACCTCACATTTCTTCATGAAAGTCCATAGGTGAAAAGAACATTTTTCTCAGCCTGTATTTTCGTTATTTTGGAGAACTAAATTGCCTCCAGACATTTCGTATACACTTTTCAGGGAAAGAACAGATCCAGGTGTCTTGTTTTACGGTGTTCCTGAACTCCTACCTGTGACTCAATGTTATATGAGTCTGTGTGAGTAAAGACAGCTGTGGAAAGGTTTACATGAACCTGAAGCTGCTTGATGATCGATGGTAGAAACATTATCACATGACGCAGAGCCTATAGGATCATGGAAACAATGACCTCAGTGATGTGGCATCACAATTACACATTGTCAAGATTGAGAACAGTTGAAGTTAAGATTCAGCTGAAATTGATTTGCAGCAGATGGTCTGTCGTTGTAAATAGTGGACTTTTTACCAGCAAGATCTGTTATAAATGATGACAACCATGGTATATAATGTAACTGTTGATTTTGTATATACTGCACAATTCATCTCCAAAACCTAAACAGCACCCTCTCAAATTACTACATATTTAATTGCTAATAAAAAATGCTGACATGATTTTTTTCTTGCTGTTGACAGTATTTTCTGATTTATGGAGTGATAAAAAGAGACGAGATAACCTTTGACTCTAATATGTCAAAATAATTTTGAACATGACTTCATCCACTGTTCAGATTTTTGTTCTAGAAATGTGTGCAAATTAGTGCATATTTAATTAGATAACAGCTCATTTGCTTATTTTAACAACATTTCAGAAAACTTGTAATACTTTTTTTTTGTTGTTGCAATTCTTAATGTAATCAATCAACTGGGAAAGTATGGTGATATCTATCAATATTTTTTTTTTACCCTGTTTACCTGGGGGTATCTTGCCTTAAAGAAAAAAATACAAAAATACATCTGCAAGCAGCGATGACAAGAACTATATATGGTGTCATCGGTTCTAGAAAAGCAATGCACATGCATTTAAGCGGGTAAATATAAGAGGACTATTGTATGTGTCCACTTCCTGCTGCCAGCTGGTGGCGCTATGACAAGGACGCACACAGCTACATCCATGCAATTAAAGACAAAAGGAGATTGTATTGCTACATGGTTAGTGTTCTAGTTTGAGTGAAATTATTGGAAAAGTGTTCAACTGTGAACTAATGTATTTGACAATATTGCAGATATGAGTTTGTATCTGGGAATCATCATTTTATTAATTTGCAATGTAAATAACTAATTATAAAAAGGTAAAGATGGAAATGCCAGGTTGCCCACCACTTAAGAATATTGTTCCTTCATTAATGAATAACTGCACATGCAGGAACAAATAAGTAACACACTATTAACATTCTAGTAACTACTATTAACTAACAAGAAACTAGTAATAGTGCTTAGTCCAATGTGGTAGTTCACTATTAGCTAATCAATGACTACTATTTTTCATATCTTACTGAAGACTTCTAAGAACTACTATATACAGGTTCATAATTGATATTAATAATGTATAATGTATAATATAAGGTAATGGTAACCCATTAGTAATGAATCAAGTGTTACTACATCCTTCTAAAGGAGCTAATAATAATTTGGATCAGTATTCTAAAGTGAAAAGCTTGATAACTACCTAATATTGTCTGAAGTCATTGTAAGCTTTTGAGTTTTTTGTAAGGTTTTTGATAATGACTCAAGTCTTACTACATCTTTCTAAAGGAACTACTAATTATCTGGATCAGTGTTCTAAAGTGAAGATCATGGGAACACACTAGTAATGACTAAAGTGTTACCAAATCCATCAGAAGGAATTACTATTCAAAATCTTACAAAATCTCACAAGCTTACAATGAATTCTAATCCAAATTATTATTAGTTCTTTTAGAAGGATGTAGTAACACTTGAGTCATTACTAGTAGGTTACCGTTACCTTTTATTATAAATTATGCATTATTCATGTTAATTATGAACCTGTATACAGTAGTTATCTGGGAGGTATGAAAAAAATAGCAGTTACTGATTAGGTAATAGTGAACTACTACATTCAACTGAGCGCTATTACTTGCTAATTTGTTCATCAAAATTTCTTGTTGGTTAATAGTAGTGAATGCTAATAGTGCGTTACTCATTTGTTCCTGCGTAGTTATTCATTATTGGATGAAACAGTATTTTAAAGTGTTACCAGTAAGTCTTAAGTGAGACAATCACATTTCCATATGGATTCCATCACAGGATCCACATTAACCCTAAAGAGGACAAATCAACTGCTGTTCCTAATGCAGTGTCTCTGGTACGCAATCTAATGTCCTAAAGCTGTTAAAGTGATTGAGGAGCACAGGGAGTGGTGGCCTTGTATGGCAGTGGTGTACTGTAATGGAGCACTGATCCCCGCTGAACTCCTGTCGCTGGACCCGGAGCGGAGGGAAAAGCTCCATCAAGCCTCTATATATCTGCAGCGGGATTAATTAGCCGCTCTGACGGGTGGTCTTGAAAGTGTCGAGGCATCAGCATGCAGAGGGCTTCTGGGACATGAAAGCTGCGAAAGCGAGGCGAAGCAGAGATTTGTGCGTGTAGATTTGGAATGTGGTTGAAGTAGTGATGGAAAATAATTCCCATGGCGCACACAGACACGCTTTAAACAGTTCAAACTAATGTATCTGGAGAGACACAGACAGTAAACATGGAAAGAGACGAGTTCACTTATTTAGGGCCGGTTCACGGTTTTTGCATTTAAAACCATGAGACGCAGAGCACTGGATTGGGAAAATGACAGGTGTCAGTCTAGCACAGTGGAAAGCAAAAACACGCTCTGTGTGAACGGCCTCTTACGATTATCCACCTTCATCCACTTGAGGAACATTTGAGATGGATTTAAGGCTAGCACTATTAACGATGTTGGGTATTTCCTCAACTATGGCCACTTTTTTGGTCGTTTTTTCTGAAAGTCATGAACATGTTCGAGATGATATTCTTTCCACCAGATCTGGAATGTATTGTTTTGTTACATTATGAACAATGACATATGAACATTTTTGTCTAGCTAAGGCTGATTTCATTAGCTAACATTTTATAACATATTTCATCTATAGCTCTTTATCTATGTATCAGTGATGCGCGGGTCAATGTATAAACAAACCGCACCCGACCGACGTTTTCAACTAACCCGCCCGCAACTCGGACCGCAAAAAACGAAAAAGAAAATATTGTACCCGACCCGCTTCCTGACCCGCATTTTTTTAAAAGTAGCTATAATGCTCATCGTAGCGTCTTAATATAACTTAATATTCTAATTTTGTCAAGAATTATAAAAAAATCGTCAATATAAGCTCATAATTTGTACTAAAATAGTCTAAATGTTTAGTTTTAAAAACAATTTTAAAAAGCTGGCTATGTCTATTTTGATGTTTCTGCGCAAGATCAGCAGACAGTGAGGTTCGGGTTTGTTCCGATCAGAGCTCGTGAGCGGAGAGCGCATTTCTGAATATTCCATATTCCGCTCCGCTCACGGTCGCTCGCCCAACCCAGATGGCCTGCTGGTTCGAAAATATGTGGAATAAGGGCTGCCTCCGACTAATTTTTTTCTAGTCGACTAGTTGTTAATTTAAGCCATTCGTGGACAAATCGCCCCTTTATATTAAATTACCCAGCAAACATTTGGACGTTTAATGTCCGTTGAAAAGACGTCCGTCCGAGACGTCCCGTCATGGTTGAAAAATAGTTCCAAAATGAAAGTTGAACCGACGTCTTTGACGTCGTCTGGCCGTGAATTCCACGTCTTTTCTGCGCGTCCCTGGACGTCTAAATGGGTTTATTTATTTTTTTAGTTCTTCTGGATGTTTATAAGATGTGTTGCTGCCAAATGTATGTGTATAAATAATCCTGCATATAAAATAATCACACCCATATTGTGTAACATCGTGAAAGGCAATCACATCTTAACTTGACAAAGGTTCTAAAAAGGTCCAAAATCGGTCCGGTCAGACCTGGACGTCTATAAAACCGTTTAATCACGTGTACATCAACACATTATTTGTGGACAAAAGCAAAAAATAGTGCTATAATTTAGCATAACATTTTATTGTGAATATTACATTTGAAATGTCTTCCAGTTGTTAAACAGCTATTATTCAAAAAAGATAATAGAAATAGTACAATGTGGTAAATTCTGTGGTAATGGCATTTTCTCTAACAGTTTCACATTAAGGTTAAGCAGACATTAATCAAGCCAGAATATAACAAAAGTACAGGAACAGTAAACGCATTCTATTTTTAGAGTCTTTCTATAATATGCCATCATTGATGAATAGAAGTCAGAGCTGTGGCAGTGCTAAGTTTCAGTTACTAACAGTCTTGCATTACTGTTAAACAGCCATAAATACAAGTTTTTAGAGTCTATGAAGTTTGTTTATGGCTTTATGGTTTTTGTTTTGTTTATGGCTCATTTTTTTAAATCCACCACCCTCAGCTGTTCCTGGAGCGTTCTTCAGGTGTTCCTCCGCTGCTGCATCAATGTCTGAGTCTGTAGCATTTGGGTTCCACCTCATCACAGCATCTGAGGAAAGAGAATATGGTTTAAAAAAAGAAAAAGAAAAAAGAAAAAGGCTAATTTCTAGGTAAATTACGTACTTTTTTTGAAAATGTCGGAAAATAACCATGTTATTTTACTGAATAAACGGTCCGTGGAGCACAAATGAGTTGCGCAGTTTCGTTCCGCTTTAATTTTTAATTTTTAATTTTTTGCGATGTTTTAACAATGTTGCGGTCGCGCCAGCGCAAAATAACAAATATATAACAAAAATTGTATATAACAAAATTTGGTCTCACCGGCAGAAAAAATTAGCCTGGTTCTACCAGACTCTCGTAAAATTAAATTAAATAAAATTTGTACAGAGAGTCTGGCCCCTCTCATTGACAAGCGTTAAATTGAAGGCGGGTACTCTGTTGAAACAGAGAATGTCTAATGTTACATTTATAATACAAAATGTACTTACCCAACAGCAGATTTTTAGTAATTCGGCAACACACCAATGCACCCTCAAATCCTGCTCGCCTCGTGGTTGTAGAAAAACGGGAAAATGGCTACTTTATCGCTTTATCGCGAGATAATATATCATATCGCGGGATTTTGCAATATCGCGAGATTTGCTACAACATCCCGGTGGCACAGTTTTGACGTGTAAAGCAGTGTACGTCTTTTCAAAACCTCTTAAAACTACTTGGGGCACTTAAATTAATTATTGCAGTATCAACCAAGGTGTAAGCATAATACTTTTGCATATTTCATAAGGATTTCATAGAGGGTCATGATGGACTATAAATGCACGTGTAAAGGACGTCACCTACTGGACGTCCACTTAAAACGACTTTAAATGCAGTGGCTTTGCAATCAATTAACCACACTGGGCACTTTGTGATTATAATTTATTTTAAACAAGATAAAGTAAATATATTTACTTTGTATACAAATCGTGTATTTCATAAAGATAATTCCTGTTTTTTTTCTGTCTTGCTTGACAAGACGTGTAAAAGACGTCAGTGGACGTCTTCACAACCTCTTAAAAACTACTTGGGTAATTAAATTAATTATTGCAGTATTAACCATGCAAGGATTAAGCACAGCTTTTGCATATTTCACAAGGATTTCAGAGAGGGTCATGAATGCACATGTAAAAGACGTCACCAGGTGACGTCCTCTCAACCGATACACTATATATTGAACTACACGTAGCTAAAAGTCAAAATAACAATTATACATGCAACCCCAGAGAACTGTAGACATGTACAAATGTATCTGAATGCATTTTTAGGAAATGTTCTGTGTTACATATTTTTACCGATTTATGCCGTCCTACCGCGACTATTTTTGGCCAGGGACACGACGTTGCCGTCGGACCAATGTTTGCTGGGTAATTACTTAAATAGGCTAGCCTATAAGCGTAATGACCGCACGCAAAGCTTGCCACAAAGAATCGGTTAAAGTAATGATTATGAATGTGTCTAAATTAGCAAGGAGACATTTAATTGTTTAGTAATAAACTGGCCGGTGTTTTCTGTGTCGGAGTTGACAATGCGGAGATTGCGGACTCGCGAAGAGAAATGCACATGCGGACTCGCAGAGAGAAATGCACATTTCATATGGATTAGCCTACATAATCAGAGAGTAGGCTAGCCTATTTATTTTGGTTTGAATATTTTCGTTTAAAAGTAGACATTTCAAGCTTTCTGTAATATATAGCCTATATTTATCAAATCTGTGAGTGAGGCACAAGCTGAGTTTCGGCGCTCTCCAGTTCACATGCAGTGATCGTGCCGGCGCCTTATTTTGTCTGCTATATATTTGCTTCTTATTTAATAAATACGGGCAATTGATTGATAAAACATTGATCAAAATTAAGATACAATTTATTACAAAACGAAAATCTTTTAAAAAGAGTTTTCTATAAAACAAAACTTAATGAAGTCGACGTCGTCAAAATCATGTTTTACCAAAAACAGCGCAGTTGCTAGGAGGGCGCCAGCGCCTCTGCCTCTCAGCACCTCTGCCTCGCGAGTGGATGACAGCCCTGAAGACGCCTAGCAATGATATACCTTTAGTGGTAGTATACCTTTAGTTAAGTTAAAGCAGCGCGCTAAGAAACAATGTTATCGGAAAATGCAGCCCAGGTATATGCATAATGGAGATTCCAAAGCGCTCTTCTTTGGTCAGAACCATGGAGAGCGATCGCGGATTTACTTTAACAATGCAACACAATATTTAAAGAGCATCAAGCTATTAAAATCTATATTATGTATACGTACAGATAATATAACAGTAGGCTATATTAGTCAATATTTTTTTATTAGGTTAAGCAGTGATTGGATAACGTTTTTAATTTTTTTTTTAATTTAACGTTTTTAATTTAAGGCCCACCCACAATTGGTCTGGCTTATCCAAAACTGGAATCCTGGTGCCATGCCTGGTTGGTCGTGCCAGTTTTGTGGTTATCAAATGTGTAAATAGTATCGCAAGAAATAGCATACACATGACAAAGCCAGCACTTTGGTCATCATCTTTCATTATTTCGGCAAATGTCTCCCACACTTTGCTCTTTCTATTTGTGTATTTGCGGAGCTTCCACTCCCCAGTCTTCACCTTTTCTCTTGCCGCCTCCATCTCTACCTGCAGACTGAGCTCGTGCGTCATCTTCGCGCCAGTTATTCAGCCAATAAAGTGTAAATTAAATTTAAAACGTATTCATAGAAAATTGTGTCTAGAACTATATAAATTACAAAGGTTTAATTGGCATCTTTATTTCAAACGACCCGACCGACCGCGACCCGAATATCATTAAAAATATTTTTGAATGACTCGTAACCGCGGGTAACCGCGGGTGACCGCGCATCACTGCTATGTATCGATCTATCTATGTATCTATCTGTCTTATTTTTGTGTATTTTCTACATTGTGAAACACACGAAAAATGTAAGATAATGTTATGGTAAGAAGTTTCCAAGTTTTAACGTGACCTTAATGTGACAAAAAGAAGAAAAAAAATAACAGTCATACATTAGCATACAAACACGTTCTTGTTCTCCATCAACCCTTCCCGGAAAGCAGTGATAATTTTACATCATTCTGCCCCTGGTCAGGATTTGTAGTCAGGATTTATAGGACCCTGCACTTGACGTAGAGTTTGCTTTGGAAAAGTCTTGCCTCAAGACATTTCTGTGTGTGCGGCTTTAAACCCAAAGGTTCCTCTGCTATGTTGAAACAACCCAAAAACCAAAATAGCAGCTGTCAGTCATGTGCCCATGTGAAAACACATCAGACAGAACCCCCACAAAAAAACGATGGAAACTGAGAAAACCCAACATAAGCAGCTCAGAGAGTTGGCTTAGAGAAGCACATGTGATGGCTTTCATCACGGTGGCAAGTCGACAGACAGTGCGGCTGTAGTTAGATCTTCTTATATTCATGCGTATTTACATATTTATTGTGCATTACATTTCAGTATGCGTTACCTCATATTAACTCAGTTCTTTAGGTAAGAAGGTTATGTAAGCCATGGCAGATGTAAATGCATTCAACGTCTTTTTATAGAAACTAGATTTTCGTTCGGAGTACTGTAATGCTTGCCACCACGATATTAGGGAGTTCTGGATGATTCCAGGGGCATTTTGTTTGTAATTGTAAATGTGTCTCTATATGGTTCCTAGGGTGTCCTGGATGGTTGCTAGGTGGTTGTTTACTAGCCCTCTATGATATTATAGTCTCTAGATGTGACACAGACCCTCTTTCAATGCAAGACAATTGGATTTCTTGTTGAAAGTGTGATTGTGTAGTTTAGTAATGAGTGTGATGTCAGCTCAGCTTGGTGATCTAAGCTGCTTTTTATTGCCAGCAGACTTTGAACTGAGCGCCTGTTTGATCAGCAATTGCAAAAAGAGGCTTACTTTGATAGTTCACTGCCCGCTACAAAGACTGACCAAATGAGCAAAGCGGCTTAACCCGGTTCTGAGGTCTTTAATGTAACACAGAAGTATGCAGCAGAAATATGAAATTACATATTATGGTAAAAAGGCCCTTTTGGGGTTGAGATTAATTTGCTCAGACAAACCTCAGTAGGCTAATAGTGTGAAAACTTGCAAATAAATTACACCCTAGTTGACCACTGAGGAAACCGACATACTTTAGATTCTGTCCTCTGCACCTCTTTTTTTTTTTTTTTTTTTTCGCCATCCAATGTTGCGTATCGCTGTATATTCTGGCTCCGGCAGTAGAAATATTATTAAATGCAGTTTTAGTGACTTCTCTTCAGTGCTCAGTAACTGCTGTTGTAAAGATCTTGACAGCCCGGCTGAAACTCTGGGGAAAAAAACTGCCTTGTGTGCGTCAGAGATGAAAGAGGTGTGATTATAGCCAAGTATAGCACAGTTTCTTGCTGATGAATTGTGTTGTGCTTTGCTTATCCCAAGGCGTGAAGATCAAGTATTATTGTTAAGGTTTATAAGTAGGCATTTTTTAAAGGAATAATTTACCCATAAACTGTCTTCATTTACTCCCCCTCATGTTGTTTCAAACCTGTATGGGCTTTTTTCCCCCTGGAGAACAAAACTGTATGTTTTTAATTCAATGTGTTTGCTATACAATGAAAGTAAATGGTGTATACTATGAAAGTAAAGCAGCTGTCAAGCTTTGAAAAATGGGGAAGCACTGATATTAAAGGATTAGTTCACTTCAGAATTACAATTTCCTGATAATCATCCAAGATATTCATGTCTTTCTTTCTTCATTCGAAAAGAAATGAAGGGTTTTGAGGAAAACATTCCAGGATTTGTCTCCATATGCTTGACTTCAACAGAACCAATGGTTTGAAGGTCCAAATTGCAGTTTCAATGCAGCTCCAAATGGGCTCTACACGATCCCAGCCGAGGAATAAGCGTCTTATCTAGCGAAACGATAGTTTTTTTGCTTATTTCGTTTTGACAACAAAAAACATTTATATACTTTTTAACCACAAATGCTCTTCTTGCACTAATAATCACGTTGAAAGGTCACGGGTGACATAGGCGGCAGTACGGACCTAGTGTTCACAAAGCGAACGTGCAAAGACTAAGTCAAACACAATTTACAAAAATAAATGAAAGGTAAAACAACGATGTCGGATGATTTTGAAGTTGAAGGAGAAAAAAGAGATGAGTTTTTCGCTCTACCCTACATTTTCCGCCTACGTCAGGTTACCGCCTGACCTTTCCAACGTGATTGCGTAATGCGTGAAGTCGTGGACGTGCAAGATGAGCCTTGGTGACCATGAGCCTTTGACGTGCAAGATGAGCCTTTTATTTTTTTTATAATAGATAAGACCCTTATTCCTCGGCTGGGATCGTGTAGAGCCCATTTGGAGCTGCATTGAAACTGCAATTAGGACCTTCAAACCGTTGGTTCCCGTTGAAGTCCACTATATGGAGAGAAATCCTGGAATGTTTTCCTCAAAACCCTTAATTTCTTTTTCGACTAAGGAAAGAAAGACATGAACATCCTGGATGACTTGGGTGAGTAAATTATCAGGAAATTTTAATTCTGAAGTGAACTAATCCTTTAAATGTGCATTCAGTAGTTTGGTACAAATTTAGAAAGTTTTGCACATTTAGAAATAAATTGTATTTCAGTCTTCTGAATGGTTTAAGCCCACATTATATGAAGACTGTACTCATAATATTTTCTATAAAAATGTTTTATGGTGCAGGTCAATGTATTTCATCATGTTGAAATGACGTGACCCGCAGTGTTTCACTAAACGTCTGAGAGAATCTTCATTCTCATTGGCTGCCGCCTCTGTGGATACACTAGTAGTGCTGTTAGTAGTACTTAAAGTATGTGAAGAGCAATGAAGCTACAAATTCCCAGTTTACAAGCTGTAATTACGAACTCTACAAGGAACAATTCGATTCATCACTATTGCATGTCCTGGCCCTCAACACTAACATCTAACCGCTCCACTTTAAACAGGCTTGGCAGTGAAAGCGATGTTTAGCTAACCAGTGTTTTATTAACATTACACCCAACTCAACCAGAAACTCAGCAGCAATGAGTCTTTAACTTAAACCTAGCATACCTTTGAAGTCATATCCATACTGCATGTGAATGTCTTAAGTTCAAAATTTTAGTTTCCCTGCTGGCTGCTATAAATTTTCCCATTATTGATGGAAGCCAGAGAAGCGTGGGGTCATGGGAACTGAGCGAAATCCCTCTGAGGAACTATCACGTCTTCAACATGGAGCTACTGCTCTCAGCATTCAGAGCAAAGGAATAACTGAGTGTTTACTAAAAGATCTGTGCGACAGAGAGACGGTGACTTGCTCTCTTCATGCTGTGGATGTCAATCAAAATCATAAAGGAAGCATTTGAAAGTCCTCAAGCATTGAGTAGCACTCCGTTGGCTTAATAGCTCAGTCACTTGCACTTTGTAGGAGTTCACATGGACTTATTTGAGCTGTACCGCAGCAGGGATTTTAGTTCCAGTTTAGTAAAGTAATCAGACAGACATTTTTGAAAGGGGGAAAAAGTGGAATATTTCACAAGCACTAATGCATTCCTTAGTCCTCCTTTTTATGTCTTCATGCACCCTCCTTCGAGTCTTCTTTGGACATGTCTGAAATTAGGCTTAAGGAGAGAGACGTTGAGTTCACTATCATAAAATGGCTCTATATGTAGAAGGGATTGTGGTATTAGTTTGAAGGATTTTACCATTCCTGTTCCAACCAGCTGCACCTCAATGGCTCCCCACGTCTGAAGTCTGTTAAATCAGAGTTGTGAGCTTCTGATAGCAATCTTAAAGTCATTTACAGCGAGACTGCAGTTTATCATCATTCCACACGGCGTATTATCTCTTAGCTTTCTCCCCAAACAATCTGAATACAGTTGAACTTGAAGGAACAGTTCATTGGAAAATGAAAATTGTCTTTATTTACTCAACCTCATGTCGTTTCGAAAACCGCACAACTTTCTTTCGTCTGTCGAACGCAGATGGAGAAATTACAAAGTATGTATTGGTTCCTCTTTTCCATGCAATTACTATTAATGGATACTGGAGCTTTCAAGCTCATGTTTTCACGTTCGAAAAAATAACAGAAAAGTAACGTAACATTACTTTCCATATAAGGTGACAAATGCAATTAGTTACTTTTTTAGGGAGTAATGCAATATTGTAACGCATTACTTTTAAAAGTCATATGGACCATTTTTGGTAGCACTTTATTTTACAGTGTCCTTGTTACATATGTTACATGTACTTGTACATGTACCATAGTAATACCAGTAAATTATGCATAATTGCATGCAACTAACCCTCAACCAAACCCTAATCCTACCCTAACCCTATAGTAAGATGTAGTTGCTTATTATTAGCAACTAGTTGCTCAGTACTTAAATATATAATGCACTGTAACAATGACACCTTAAAATAAAATGTAACTTTATTTTTTAAGCTTGAAAGCTTCAGCCCCCATTCATTCAATTCCATCTAGTTGATTTACAATTGAATGGAAAAGAGCATCAAGTACATTCTTCAAAATACCTTCTTTTGTGTTTCTCGCAAGACAGTCATACAAGTTTGGAAACAACAGGAGGTTAAGTAAATGATGACAGAATGTTAATTCTCGAGTGAACTATCCCTTCAAACTGGATTTAAAGTTCCTCATTAAAGTGTTTTCATTTGGTGTGAATTTATACCCTAAGATCATTAACAGGGCCTGATTTACGAAGTGTTCGATTTGATCAATCTGGCTGTTGACTGGAGACCTCTGACATGTTCAGTGGACAACAGATCAATGGAGATGGAGTGGGAATTGCTGAAAAGAGATGGGAATGAGTTTCAGGAATGACATAGTAGCCATGCGGACAAATTGAGTTCCTGCCAAAGATCTTCGGAGGTCCATCTCCAGAGAAATAGCATTGACTGCCTGTACTGCTGAAACGATTGCTTCGTGTAAGATACCACAATTTTTTAATGGGGCTTTAATTTGGTTAATTCTGCCTTGGCTTGCAAACTAGACAGTAATGAGTCAAACAACAAGAAATGTTCAAAGGTGACTGCTTGTCAAGTCGTGTTCTTCTTTGGAATAGGATTGCAAGTATTTGAAGGTTGAGCAGCGAGATCATTGGCTACTGATACAGCAGGAACCAATCAGCTGTGCCCTATAGAGAATGATGTGATCGCAAGCAGATTGAGTTAAGGACCTATCAGTATATATTGTGTATGCAAATCATATGTACTGAAAAATTATGTCATAAATTTCATATGTAAATAAATTAAGATTTTTCTTTGGCTGATCTACTTCTTTAAATAGATCTAGTCATGTTCATTAGCATGCTTTGACCTCTGTCTTCATTGGTTCAGTGCCTGCTGAGATTAATGCAGTCTGACCTGACCTTGTAGTTCCTCAGAGCAATTCTCATGGACTGACAGCCATTTTCACTCTCTCTCATACAGCAGATCTTCTCTCGTATGTGTGAACTGATGAAGATGACACTAATGAAAAACAATGGCTTATTTATAGGGATTTGACCTTTGACTCTCCCTCTAATGCCCTAAAGCCAGCGCTACATTCCCAGACTGCTTCAAACAGAAGATATAATCAGAATTATAACACATCTGATCCTCTCAAGTTCAGCCATCTAATGGTATAAGAGTTTTAACTATCCGGTCTTCAACACGTAATCGCTCAAGCCTCCACTTACTGCACTCCAGATCCAAGCTTTCCCACCGAAGTTGCCCACCCCCATTCCCGTCCCCTCCCACTCCAATCCCTTTCAGTGACCCTAGAAGAATCCATAGTGCTGTCTCACAGGATTATGGGAAAGCTTTTCTTTAATGATAAACTCACTGTAGCATAAAGCGACTCCAACAACTATGCTGATACCTTTTGGACTGTAAAAGAAGATGAAATGTTACAGGAACAGCGGGGGAATATCAAAGCACTTTGCAATAAAGAAAGTCATATCACAACAAACCTGACAAACTCTGGGAAAATACGATATTAATAGTCTAAGGATATTCACATTACACAAGACTTTTGTTTGATGTGCTTTAAGGGACCTTAAAAATAAAGAACGCATAATGGTTTCTTGAAATATTGCAAAATGAAAGAGAATATATTTTGAAGGTATGAATAAGATCTCAATATCTGGGGTGCGGTAACCTGAGGTAAAACTTCTTCGACAGCTTTAAAGGGTTGGCAGCCACAATACTTCATTTGAACGACATCAATATACCTCAGAAATAGCCATTTGCAATTAAACACGCTTGCATTTTTTTATATATATATATTTTTTTAATATCTGTGAAAAATAATAATAATAATAATAATATATATATATATATATATATATATATATATATATATATATATATATATATATATATATATATACACACACACACATACACACTATATTAACAATCATTAATAATAAATTATATAAATTATTTATAAGATATAGATTATGATATTGTATTATTATAAATTATATATAATATAAATGATTTACAGAGAAAAATGATTTATAGTAACTAATTAAAGATATATTACATAATATGTAGATTCATCTTTATTTTATTACATTTATTATTCATACTATCATTTATTTATCTTTAATCAATATTAATAGATTCTTAATGCTTACATATTTTATATTTTTCATTTAGTTTAACTTAACTAATTATTAAAAAAATGAATAAAAACTATACAGGCATGTTTTTTTTTTTAAATAAGTGACAAAATACACTGACTAAATATGTGACTAAACTTAAAATGAAAGCAGAACAAAATAAAAACTACTTTAAAACATTAATAAAACATTAATAATATCTCACTAATACTAAAATAACACTAATAACAAATTAAATATCTAAATTATTCATAGAAACTAATTAGATTAGTAATAAATTCATTACATATGCAGAATTATTTTTGATGAGAAAAGCTAAAAGTAATTTCTGTGTCAGAAGAAAGCATTTAATACAAAAAAGTGTTTTTATATTATTCCCATATCATTTAACAGCATATCACTGGCCTGCAGTCTTGTTATGCTTATAGGATAATTTCTTATTGACAAATTAATGTATAAGTCAAACGGCATAATTCTTTATAATATAATTATTTTCTTTAATCACACAATTTAAAACAATAAAATGACAGCCCTATTAATAATATATAATTGTTTAATCTATAACAAAAAGTAAATATTAGAGAGTAGTATTATGTATATTATTTTAAATATTTATATAAATCATATGCCTTATTTTGTGTAGCTACTTTGGCTTCTGTTGGTTTTTTCACATTCATCTAAATGTGTCAGTTGGTCCTTGTACTTCCTCTTGTATTCTTTTCTCCTGTTTCTTCTCCATTCGGCCATTCTGTTCTCCTTCCATCAGTCTTCGTCCCCTGTGAAAGTGTCTGAGGGAGAGGCAGGTCCCGTCCTGACGGTTCATTCACCTCGACAGTCGCCTCGATGCCCTCATCCCTCGGTGGGCCGTTTTTCACAGCACTCCTCGTTCATTCAAAGCCTCTGACAGCAGCCCTTTAAAAGCGGCTCCGACGTGACCTATTCATGGCTCCCATTCTGCTCGCTCCCTAAAACTCAACTGGGCTTATTTCTTTTCGCCCTGCCCTCTCCTTTCTGCCCTTTTGAATGCTAAACATGAATGGTATTGTGTGGGCCAGAGAGCAGGGGCGCAGAATTCCTGAGGTGCCATTGAAGAGGACTAGGAAAGGATGACAAAAGGTACAAGTGATCCCGAGACAGAGCACTGGCAGACAGATGAAAGAAAAAGCCTTGTTCTCACTCCAAAGAGGATTTCAGCAGAGAACGTAAACCTCTGATGACTGGATTAAGAACTCACCTTTCAACCTTTATTATGTGGATAAACATAGGCCAACTTTTCATAAACCTGCATGATTTTTGCTGTACGGCGTGAAGGCAAACATTCAGTCATGTTGGCATCCCAGCAACATTTAGAAACGAGTGCTTAGGTTTCGTTTCATAAATATAGATTATGGAATTATTTGTCTAAAAGAGTCTCTGTACAAAATGTGACCCAGTCATGCATGTAACCACTGCAGGCCTTTAAAAAAACGTCAGCCAGCCAAGGCATTTGTGAGTGAAAGTTACTGTGTGTGAATGTGGAAAATTATTTGTGCTCACTGATGGAAATGACACACAATTTAAATGCATGAAATACCATGAGAATAAAAACTCCCTAATGCATTTATGGGCAAATGATGTCTCACACTGCATTCGGCTGCTTTTCGTTGCTTTCCATCCGAGAGCTTTCTGTGCCAACTGGGTGTGGGCTTTACTAGTTAAAAGTGAATTCTTCACTTTAGATTTATATTAAAGTCATTATTGGAACTATGAAATAACACCTATGGTAATATTGGACTTTTACTACATAGTGAGCAAAGCGTGAAACAAATGATAATAAAAAAATATATATTTTATTTTAGATATAATATTATTACATTGTGGTTATTATGATTCAAAATCATCATCCTTGGCTTTTGTCAACCACCCTCATCAAGTACATCCTGGGTTGCTTTTAAAAAATAAAAGTATTGGAGTTCCCATTTATGCTGGACACAGTTTTGATCCCAATATACACTTTTCCAAGTCTATTTATTTAAGGTTGTGTAATTGACCTCAAGTCTAGTCTAATTTAGGTCTATTTTAAAGGAGAACTCCGGTCAATTTTAACATTGAGCTCATGTTTTGTGCTGTCAATACAGAGAACAACGACAAAAATCGGTGTTGCCTACACCGTGTTATCCTCTTTTTAAAATTTGCACCCTGTTGACTTCAATGGGGCAAGTTTTAAACCTGCTTTTACCCTCTTAACATCCTTGATGTATCATTACAAGTGAACAGCCAATGTGAGTGATTCCTTCAGAGTGAACACGGGTGAATCTGACTGCAGTAGATGTGAAAGATATGATTAAAAATGATGTTATTTCAGCCAGCGCACATACCTGTATTTACATCCTGTTTTCGGTCGAAGTCCATAGTAATCGATCGTCGAGTTCACGCGCGTGATCATAGGTAACTAAACCTATGCACGTGAACTCGACAATCAATTACTATTCTACTTCGCACTCCAAATTTACAAAAAAATGAGCTCAATGTTAAAATTGACCGGAGTTCTCCTTTAAGTCATGTCTAATTTAAGTCAAGTCATGTCTAATTTAGGTCTATTTTAAGTCGTCTAATTTGAGTCAAGTCTATTTAAGAGCATGTCTATTTTAAGTCAAGACTAATTTAGGTCAAGTCTATTTTAAGTAGCGTCTAGTTTAAGTCATGTTGATTTTAAGTCAAGTCATGTGTAATTTTAAGTTTAGTCTATTTTAAGTCATGTCTCATTTAAGTCTATTTTAAGTCATATCCAATTTAAGTCATCATCTATTTTAAGTCTTGTCTAATTTAAGCTGTCATTTCTATTTTAAATCATGTCTAATTTAAGTCGTCATATCTATTTTAAGTCATGTCTAATTTAAGTCGTCATTTCTATTTTAAAACCAGTCATGTCTAACTTAAGTCAAGTCTATTTTTAATCCAGTCAAGTCTAATTTAAGTCAAGTCTATTTTTAATCCAGTCAAGTCTAATTTAAGTCAAGTCTATTTTTAATCCAGTCAAGTCTAATTCAAGTCAATTCTAATTTAAGTCAAGTCTATTGTAACTCTAGTCAAGTCGAATTAAAGTCAAATCTATTTCAAGTCTAATTTAAGTCGAGTTTTTGATTTTATTTTTCTTTCCTGTTACAATTATTTCTTTGCCCAAGTTAAAATTTTGAGTGTAGCCTTTATTGGCATGTTTTTTGAGACTGCATTATAATTACTATATATAAATGCACCGTTAATCAAGATTATAAGTTAATTGTGGTAATTAAGTTAAACCAGTCAAAACATTTCCATCAACTGACAGATTTCCACAAGTATGCCACTCACCTCTAAGTTCAACCAATGGCAACTAGTCTACTAGGGTGTGTGCTTTTTACATTTCCTCTTAAAGGGATAGTTCACCCAAAAATGAAAATTCTGTCATCATTTACTCTTCCTCAAGTTGTTCCAAACCTGTATGACTTTCTTTCTTCTGCTATACACAAAATAATATATTTTAAAGAAGGTTGGTAATTAAACAGTTGCTGGTCCCCATTGACTTCCATAGTATTTTTTTTTTCCTACTATGGAAGTCAATGGGGTCCATCAGACATTTGGTTACCGACTTTCTTCAAAATATCTTATTTTGTGTTCAGCAGAAGAAAGAAAGTCATACAGGTTTGGAACAACTTGAGGAAGAGTAAATGATGACCGAATTTTCATTTTTGGGTGAACTATCCCTTTAAAACCTTAAACCCCGCTGTTTGGTATTATGATCATGTGATTTAATATTGAAGTACTTGTAGTCATGTAAGGGGCAGGGTGGCTTGCTTTCAGGCCAGACTGAATGAATGGCACTTAGAGAGATAATCACAGAGCGTGCACACGCATTAACTGCAGGCTCATTATGACCCACTCAGAGGTGGATATTGAATGCTGCTTTAATGGACAACACTAATGGCAGCCTGTAATGGACTGGTTTTACACTCTCAGCGATCGATGTCTTCTCAAATGCAGGCGTCTGATCTTAATAGAAGGTGAGAGATTGTCATAGATTTGGGATGGATAGTGAGGGATTGTTTGTCTTGACCCTTGACACATGGGTGGACGCCTGTTGCAGAAGTCTTTTCATATCATCTCACCCACATCCACCTCTTTGTCAACAATCCCAATCTACTGGTTGCCATGCCAGCTTGTTTCATGGCCAACATCTCGCTATAAGGCAGTAAGGGTGTCACGATTTCGATTTTAAATCGAAATCGATCGAAATTAATGCTCAATCTCGATTATCGAATCAAAAAATGGAATCGTCGATGCTGCCACGCCCCATAGTCACGTCACCTCGGCTTGCCTGTAATAGGTAAAATCCTTTTGTCGAGAATATTGAAGCCTTTATTTTAAAACGCATTGCAGCTGCACAGCGAGAGCATCATAGCTCGTCTGAGCGAGCTGATTGTCTGTGCTGCGGCAACTGCACGAACCTATGGCGAGTTAGCAGTGGCGTGCGGTTCAATGAGAGCGCTTGGCGCCCTGCTAACCTCGAGCGCGCCAATTTGGACGCGGCTGAAGTGTATAAATTCAGAGAAAACTCGCCAAAGGACTTTAGGTTTAAATCGACTGAAGCGAAGTACCACATATGAGCGAAATAGCAAGGCAACGCAGTACTCGTTCCCTTATCAGGGAACCTAGGTTACGCACGTTCTCTCGTACTGCGTTGCAAACGCTGTGGGAACCCAATTTAAAACGCCGTGCTATTCGCCTGTGACTGCTCTGAGGAGTCCAGGGAGCCCCGGGACTATAATAGGTAATAGGTTATATTGATTAAGTTTCCAATTGACTGAAGATATAAGTTATTGTTACATTATGTTGTGAATAAACATAAATTAATTTTTATTTTATTTTTAAAATCGAGAATCGAATCGAACCGTGACTTTAGAATCGAAAATGTAATCGAATCGAGGATTTGGAGAATCGTGACACCCTTATAAGGCAGTGTGTCCACCAAAGAGTCTTTAGCCAGCGCTACTACTGTTACTAATATCTGATTTCACAGATAGTTTGTTTCTGAATATAAAAATGTTCAGAAACAATGTAAAGTATTTGCTCTGTCTCTTGTTTTAAACGATGTGGGCCAAATTTCACAACTTTCCCGCAAGCGGTTCTATGGGCTGCCATAGACTCCCATAGCTGAAGAAGAAGAAGAGGAAATGGAATAATAATAAGAAGAAGAACGCCAACAATTTGAATAGGTACCTATACGCACTTTCAGTGCTTGGCCCCTAAATATAGCTGCAAGCAGCAATTATCGGGGCCAAGCGCAAAGAAGACAATACGACATGCCAACATGCCAGGGAGTGTCAGACCAACTGCAGCAAGGAGCAATTAAAGACATTTTAAGAGGTTTTTTGGCAAATGGCTGAAGAATCATAATAACAAATCGGAGATAAAGCCTGAATAGTCATTTTGGCATCATACCTCAACTTTACTGCTGCCGTATATGAAAACGGTTTCATCCATCAACACGAAATCCATAACTTTTAGTCGGCACGGTCTAGAGATGATGCGATTCGATTTTTGTGAACATCGGAAAAACTGTTTAGGAGGAGTTAGAAAAGGTAGTTATTGAATGAAAATAAAGATGGCAGACAGGAAGTTTGGCAAAATTGGGTATCTATGTTTTCGGAATAACCCAAGAAATCTATTAATACCAGTGTCATTACAATACATTACAAATTTATTCAAAAGTTATTAGCATTTTTGGAAATTTTGTTATTCCTCAATATTCTGCTTCTGTAATGCAATATCATAAAACTAAAAAGACATTCTGTCACAGTAGGAAGCCAGACATGGAGAGATTGTTCATTGGTACAAGTGCACAATAAAGTGTAACAAGTGTTTTATCCCTCCACACCTGCCATCAGCAACATCAGTCACTGAAACAGAGCTGTAGATTTCCATAAAGTAACTAATTTTCATTCCCATGCATCTAAAAACCAAAGCACCTCTTGTTGCATGTCAAAACCTCTCTGAAATTGATGGAATTCATTACAGCACATTTACGCTGGTTTAGAACGCACCGCTTTTCACCTCAAACAAGTAATTGCAGGCACATCTGGGACACTGACGTGAGGCGAATCGTTAATGCACTCGCAGGGTTTTCATTTGCGCCTGTCATTGAAGTCGAAAAGCAGACGTAAAGAGGTCACAAAGTTTGATGAAACAGAAAGACAAGACACATCATAGCCCAGTTTTTTTGAGAGCAACTTCGGAGGCCTGTGAATAAGAGCTTCTGATTGCTGGTGCTCAGATCCTCCTCCTCCTCCCTGTGGTTTCTTGGCACATCAATAAAGTTGCTGTTTCCATTCTTGGTAATCTCCACCCACCCTCTGTCCCTCCTCTACCCATCTCAGTCTTTCAATAACCCACATATAGGAAGTGTGGAGGATAGGATTAAACTTGTGGAAAAAAAACACTCAATGAAATCCAATCAAATGAAGATGAAAAATGACAGACTGCATGTGGCCGGCGCTACTTTTAACACATGCCTTGAGGGGAGACTGTTTCTATAGTTATTTTAATTTAGATCAAGTGTCCTGCTGGTTGCTTAACAGGTGACTTGAAACTGAGTTGGAATCAAGAATTGATCATCCAGGATCCAGACCAATACCAATAATAATACCAGACCAATATACATTTATAGACTGAAGTCTTGCCTGAGACCATCCGGGATCCGAGATCCAGAGGTTTTTAGACCAAAGCCTCTAGATCAAGACTCCAAACTCAGCTCGTCTTAGCCAATATACACCATAAAGCGACAAACAATAAGTGATTTCTTCCATACAATTCTTTAATTTTAGTTAGAAAAGTGACGGGGGATTTCCGAACAGGCCTGTTTCTGAGGTGTCATGCTGGGTAGCCCCGTCCTCCTTTCATTGGTCCATGTTCTGATTGGCTGTGATAGTGTTGCATTTCCACTTTCATTGTGGACAGAATTGATTGAATTGTATTGCATCTTGTCTTGTTTTAAACAAAAGCATTTTTAAAAGCAGCCACCTGCTATGTTTTCATTAAAGGAATAGTTCACTTAAAAATGAAAATTCTGTCATCATTTACTCAAATTTAAGTTGTTTCAAACCTGTACAAATTTCATTCTTCTGCTGAACACAAAGGTAGATATTTTGAAGAATGTCGGAAACCAAACAGTTGATGGTCCCCATTGATTTCCATAGTTGGAAAAAAAAATACTATGGAAGTCAATTGGCTCCATCAACTGTTTGGTTTCCGACATTCTTCAAAATATCTTCTTTTGTGTTCAGACGAAGAAAGAAATTCATTGCATCTGGAACAACACAAGTCGACACCATTATGACTAAAAGTTTGCTAAGAAGTATTTCCAACTAAAGCAAGGCGGTATTTGACTAGTTAGTGTATCCATAGCAGACTGGTGGGAGTGACCTTGTATGGCAACATGCCCAGTGCATTATGGGTATTGAAGTTTTCCTACCTGTTTGGCAAAAGGGAAGACAACAGCCTTTTTTCTCTGTTTTCTCTTGTCAGGTTGGACAGATTTTTTAAAAAGTTTTTTTGAAATCCCATTTTGCCAGCAGTTGAGTATACCCCTACGTTCATGCACATCCTTATGTAATGGACATCAGTTACCAGATACAAAATAAACCTGCTGTTTTAGTTAGACTTATTTTTTTTCTTGTGGTTTCCCACCTCAGATCTTGAGATGATTAGCCACGTTGCCTCACCTCCAGCTCCCGTGGAGAGTTCGCACAGGAACACCATCATTATTTGTCACACGTTCTCATTTGAATCAATAAGTAATATGCATCATTAACATTTTTTGCAATGGAAGACAATTCCTGACTGATTGCATGACTGAAGTGCACGAACAAAGGGAAGAAAATGAAAAGATAAGAGACAGGAGCAAAACTTTGATCAACAGGCAATGAAACCTTTTCTCCGTTTCTCCTTGTCATCCTGCTACAGCTGAGGAATAGAATGAGAAGAACAGTCTTTTGTTGTTCTGCCCTTCCTGTTTTCTTTTACCTTCTGTTTCATAAAACTGATTTAATTTTTTTTCCCAAGTGAATAAACAGAATAAATCGGAACATAATAATTGGATTTTTTTTTTCTCACTTTTTAACCTCAAATTCGTTTTATGCTGCTAATAAATACAAATAAAATGAAGGATGGATAACAGAAACACCATTTTATGACTATGCTAATTAGCTGTATTAGTGTTATATATGTCTCTCAGTGCTAAAATGAGGACAAAACCCACTTTATGATTAATGAAGACCTAAAAAAAAATCATTCCTTTAGCATTCCTTTAGCATCCAAGCATTCCTTTAATTTTTTAGGACGGTGGAGGCTGTACCCCTTTTGTTTTTACTTTTGAGTGCTGCGGGGCATTTCAAGCTGATTACACGCCTCTTTATCTCTTGACATTACTGACGACTTGAAAGAGAATTTATGATTTTGTTTAATATTCAGCAGGAATACATTAGCGTCACAACATGGGCTGCTGGCAAACACATTTGTGCCTCTGCTGCAGCGTAGATTATATAAATGCAAACTTTTAAAATAGCTACGCTAAAAGTTTTAGTGGCACTAAACTTAAAATCTACAAGCTTGACTTTTTTTGATGATTTTACATGATGAACGCTTATTAAAGGAGATTTTTCATGCACTGAAATTTAAGTCAAACTCATGCTATAGGCTGTTGTTGGTGGTTACTAATGTGGACTGAGTGGTTATGTGGCATGTACTGTACACAAGCCCAAGTATCAGTGTTCTTGAGGACAGGGTTACAGTTACATATTTGGCAGAAAATTGTTATCCTAAAAAAAAAACCTTAAATTCCATTCAAGGTATACATTTTATTAGTTCCTGCATTCCCTGGAATCAAATCTATGTTCGCTACTAGTTAGTTTGTAGTTTGGTTGCATAATTTGTTCTTAAATTTACCGTGAAATCAAAGGCACTTCTTATTTTTTAATGGAATATTGCAGTATTTATTATAAATTATTTATCTGTGCACATCATTAGTTTCTTTCGCATCATAACAATCTTTAATCAAAATAACTTCCCCTCTCTCTTCTCTCATCTTTTCTCTTCTCTGATGATGTGTTTACTGGCGCGAGGGCGGGGCAACCTGTCACTCACATGAGATCCACCAATAGCAAACCACAATCATCAAATCAGTTCTCAACGGAGAAAATCAAGTCCCGCCCTGCATTTGTTCATGTTCGAGAAGCCGTTTGATTGTGACAGTTTCACTCAGATATGTCACAATAGTGAAGAAAAGACTATTAAATCTTCTGTCTCACTAGTTGTTTGTAAATATGATAATAATATGAAGCAACTGTATCTGTTTGACACAGAAGAGCATTCATAATGTGAACAGGTGTAAATATCAAAAACATTTAGTTAAAAATAAAAATAAAGCATTAAAAAATCCAAGTCAACACTTCTCATTTTTCATTTAGTTTAACTGGTACTAAAATGACTAATAACTAAAAAATAAAATTAAAAGTTAAATAAATCAAAACTATACAAATATATAAAATTAAATTAAATTAAATTAACATGTAAAATAAATAAAATAAAATAAACATTCATATAAAATATGAAAAATTAAATGAAACTATAATAGTATGTCAATTATACTAAAATAACACTGGCTTTTGATCCCTTTATATTTTGTATTGCCATTTTTACCGTTCTTCTCAAGTTGCGTGATTTGATGTATCATTCATCAAAAGTATAAGCTATATTTTTTAGTCAAAAATATTGTGCATCAGAAGGTCTACTACATCTACAAAGGCATTGCGAGCCATATAAATCTGCTTTGAGATTAAATCAAGAGTATGAGACACTGTCATATTTATCTTGCAACTGTACAGTTGTGCATTTTTGAGGGTGTGAAATAATTTAATTTAGAGCCTGCCTTTAAAAAACACTGGCATTAATGAGACATTAATAATTTGCACCTCCAAATGGCAAAGCACATTGTGATGATATCTTAATATACATTCCGGTGGGCTTTTATGATTTCCTCTCTCAAGTCCTGATTAATATCTCAACGTCTGTACACATATTAAAAATGAGCAGCACAGAGAATTTGATTATCGGTGTGCTTGTGTTTGTGTGTGTGTGTAAGGACATCTCTCACCTCACTCAAACTGTGTATAACAGCGTATAGATGCATGTCTTTTATCTCAGCCCACCGCAGTAAGTGTGTGCGGTGTGACGAGGGTTAATCATCGCGCCTCAAAGTGCTCGCTCTCTCTCTCTCTCTCTCTCTCTCTCTCTCTCTCTCTCTCTCTCTCTCTCTCTCTCTCTCTCTCTCTCTCTCTCTCTCTCTCTCTCTCTCTCTCTCTCTCTCTCTCGCCCCACTAAAACTGATAGGCATGTGAGGGGCGAATTGAAAAGGATTAAGCTAATGTGATAGAAAAGCCCCTTAGCAGAAGACCTGCGGGCCGGTATCTATCCAGAGACAGAGCTCAGGGGGACTCTGTGTCAAGACCCCGGCTCATGAAATTTCAGAGAAGTGGCACTATCTTCCTGTGGCACTGGGGACCAGGCCTCGGCCCGCTAGTTTCAGCAGGGAGTCAACTGATCCCAGTCCATTTTTGGTGTGATACTTCTAGAATGATTTATTTATTTATTTTGTCACTAAAGGCTGGAATACACTACACATATTTTAAAATCTGAACAGATTTTAAAACACCAGGCATCATACACTTGCCGACTTTGTAAGTGATTACAGAGAAAAACTGGGTATCATACACTAAACACTATCAGATTTTCAAATCGTTCTGAGCAAAGGTCAAATATTGAGGCTAGTTTGTTACATGTGTTCTCTGTTCATTTACTTTTGTTATTTTATTGTATTGGTATATTGTATTTTATTTTATTGCAAAACTAGTAGATGCAGGACAGTTTTAGTAGCGATGCATCAGTGTTAGTGTAACAGATCACAAGTAATGCGAGTAATGTAATCAGATTACTTTTTAAGTAACTAGTAATGTAATGCATTACTTTTAAATTTACAACAAAAAATCTGAGTTACTTTTTTCCAATTGTAATGCTACCCAGCAAGCACTTTTGCGTTTAAAAGACATAATAGCCGTCCAAACACAGCCAAGACGTCTATAGGCTAAAACAAGGCAGAATTTGGGCTGTCAGTGAAAATTTAAGCTAATTAATTAAACCATCAAAATGAATCTAAACCATCACCCAATAATAGACTAGTCATCAATTAGATAACAAAGAAATGAAATGAGTGAAGAAATGAAACCAAACACCTTGTAATCACTGTTTACTTTGCTTACATGATGGATAATACATCTCGCAAGTTATTTTGGCTAAAACGACATGTAACCAAATTTTTGGCTTGAAGTGGGTTTCTCATAGCCGGACTATATCGGGTCTATAGTTAACAAGACGGTGAAATGACGGCTATTGGTTGCTGGAAAGTTGTTTTTTGTTCTTTGTTTTCCCTTTTATCCACTGACAGCTCTCATGTCCTCATGTTGAGAGAAATCGGGAGTAAGTGGAGAGGTGTTGTGTGCGCTGTGTGTAAACATGATGATTATTGTAGTTTTAGTGACTTTGCTAGACCTTTGATGATCCAGTTCAACCATACAAATAAGCAAAAATGACTTCAGATAAACATCACATTTGTGTTTCATGTTTTTGTTTTTATTGCTAAAGTAAGAGTATTGAACTTTCTTCTGCGTCCTATTCTTCTCCAGTCCAGAACAGCAGCAGCTGAAAGGTTTGTTTGAGTGGCGCCCTCTACTGTACAGGAGTGAATTTGCAATTTTTTGAGGCTTATACACTTCACTTTTGGTGTGAAAGGGCCTTTACAATTCCCCAAAATAAAACTTTAGTTTTTTGTTATTAAAAAACAAACAAGCAATCCCAGGTGAGAAAAAGTAACTCAAAAAGTAACAACACATTACTTTCCACAAAAAAGTAACTAAGTACCACATTTAGTTGCTTTTCTAGGGAATAACACAAAACTGTAACACATTACTTTTTAAAAAAAGTAACTTTCCCCAACACGGCGACGCTACATTCACTATCGGCTCAAATTATCAAACTTGTTTTGATATCCTCCGAATGATTGGAATCATAGTCTGAAGCTGAAAAATTGGTGTCTGTGCCCAATCGCCAATCATACATTATGTGATTTTCTGTAAAATCTCTTACCGCAAAAAAATCTGCAAACTGGCGCAGATTTTCTGCAATTATTGTAAATTATTGTAGACTGCAAATTGGGGCAAAAATCGTGTAGTGTGTTCTAGCCTTTGATTATGTTTTTAACCTCATTTTTGGTTTAAAGGCAGTTTCTGTCTTAT
This sequence comes from Vimba vimba, assembly GCA_022828995.1. Taxonomy (NCBI): domain Eukaryota; kingdom Metazoa; phylum Chordata; class Actinopteri; order Cypriniformes; family Leuciscidae; genus Vimba; species Vimba vimba. The sequence continues at coordinate 12,023,254 of CM040826.1, forward strand.
TATTGTAACATGTTCACTAGTTTTTTGGGTTTGTTTTGGACTTTTATTTTAAAGTGTATTTTCTGTTTCCATTGTTTCCTGTGTTCACTTCATGTTTTTAGTTCTCATGTTCCCATACCCTCATTTGTTAGTTTAGCGATTCATTTCTATCACCTGTGCCTTGTTAAGCCCCTTGTTACCCAGAGTATATAAACCCTTGTGTTTCAGTCTTTGTCTTTATATGTTTTGGTAAAGCTGTTGCGTTTCCGGTCCCCGTTGAATTATAGTGTGTGTTCTAGTTTGGAATATTGTCTTCCCTGCTTGGATTTTCTTTGTTTGTTTGGATCCATCAATAAATTGCTGCAAATACATCATCTTCTTCCCTTCTGCACCGTAACAATTATAATATTTATTAGAATATTTGATGACAATTTACAATAAGGTCCCATTAGTAAACACTGGTTAACTGCTTGTTTAGGTATTTGAGGTAGTTCTAGGTGGCTGCTTACTTTCTGTCTGATCACTTAGAAAATTAATAGCACAGGTCACTTGATTTGAGGTGTCATTCATGTCTGTAGCACAAACTGTGTAGTTAAAGTTTAAAACTTTGAAAAACCTAAGCAAATCTTATGCTTAGCAAATGTCACTAATGATTGTGTGCATGCGTATAGTCTGTTATACATGACATGAGTAACGTCATTCATGTCTTGTTGTGTCTGTTTCTGCAGGTCTGCTCATCGGGTCAGGCTGTGCTCTGTATCCTCTCGGGTGGGACAGTGAGGAGGTGCGACAGACGTGTAACAACAGCTCAGATCAGTTTCAACTTGGTACGTCCTCATGTCACCTTCACTCTGAACTTTATATACATCTTCAAACATCTACACTATTTACACAGTGATAGCATTGAACTATTAATGCACTATGTCCAACAATTGACCTTGCTTTAAGAGATCCTTTGTAAAAAAGAGGTACACTTTAGCATACTATTAAAAAGTACTTATAGGGTAGGTATGTTAAAGTATGTAAATAAGTGCAGACTAAATGTAATGTTGTTAACTGCATACCATTTGCAATACAATATAAATGTATTAAAGTTTAAATTTATATTAAATGCAATTAGCTGAACTTTAGTGTTCTTTTTTGACCAACTTAAGTAGGGTTTAAGTACATATTTATTTTATAATTACTTTTATTGTTTTTGAAACATGGTTAATGTGTACTTTAAATTATTAATCAAGTACTTTGCATGTGCTTTAGTATGTTCAACACATTAAAATAAGTGTACTTTTTTTAAGCATAACAAAATATTATTTTATAACATAATCCCTCGGTTTTACAGACAAGGCTCAAAGGACCTGTATTTTACAGTTAAAGCCCTGTTTTCAGATCGTTTCTGATGAAATAGAACGGTTAAGATTGAAATTTGGACACATGCTGCGGCCCGAGAATTTTCGGTTTCTGTGGTAGCACCCCCCCACCTCCACAATGGCTGCATAGGTGCACTGGAACAATCCTTCCTAAAACGCATTAAACTTTCGTTTACAAAGACGTGAAACTCACCAAGTGGTCAGGGGTGTTCACTGATATGCTCACACAAAAATCGCTGCAAAAGATGCTTTCCAACAGGTTTTATCGTAGTTTTTGTCCAACTCCATTGACTTATATTGGATGTGCTGTGAGGTACGGTATTACTCCGCCGCCGGAAACGGAAATGGGGTTGTTTGTGGGCTGGAGTGTCTATTATTCAAGCTCTCAACGGAAGAATGTACGGGTGTGAGGCGATTGGAAAAATAGGTCCAGAGTTTTACAACGAATGGTAAAACACCTGTTGGAAAGCATCTTTTGCAGCGATTTTTGTGTGAGCATATCAGTGAACACCCCTGACCACTCGGTGAGTTTCACGTCTTTGTAAACGAAAGTTTAATGCGTTTTAGGAAGGATTGTTCCAGTGCACCTATGCAGCCATTGTGGAGGTTGTGGAGGCAGCCATTTATTTATTTATTTATTTTTTTTAAATATATACTTAAAATAAAAATACATTTTTACTAAAATAATAATAAATTTGAAGTACACTACAAGTGCACATTAAATACAATTAAGTGCAATTCTTTTTCACAAGGTATAGTTCACTCATAAATTTGCTGCCTTTTTTTATCATCCATCAGATTAAAATTGTGCATTCAATTGCTTTAAACAGTGACAACACAGCTCTCTTCAACAAGCCAAGCCACATAGTTTTGAGGCATCATTCACGTTCAAAGTATGACCGATAGTTAGAGCAATTCTTGCCTTAACAAACAACACTAAATGTTGCAACAAACTATGAGTCACCATGAGACTGGCAACATGAAAAGGATAGAATGCAAATGACCGTTGATTCAAGTACTCAGACTTGTAGAGAGAGCTTGTTTAGCATTCAGCGGCCAAACTATAATACAAATGACAGACTGTGTCTGCATTAGGAAAATCCCAGACCTCGGCTGTATGTCAGAAGGTATATTTTTCATTATAAAAAACAATATCGAGTTCCTATTGCAACAGCTATTTCGAGTGAAAAGGGCTGCATGATTTCAAAGTAAGGAGCTGCATTATAGTGTAACATCTGGCTCAAACGAATTGGGAGGATGTGAAAATATTTCTTTCCTGAGGTTGTCTGCTCTCACTCTGGGGAGTTTTACTATTTTAAAGGCAGCACATGATTTGAAAGCAAAGGGCAAATGCGTCAAAGTTGTTTGAAATATTTGCCGCAATGGGGGAACAAACAAATGTGGCCCAGAAGTTTTGTATGAAGTCTCCCTATGAGTGTTGCTTTAAATGAGACATCAAGAGGTTTTGGTCCTTTGATGTACCTGTAGGGAGCCCCAGGGTCTTGCTTTCTGTCTTTCTTTCTTTTAAGTTATAGAATATGGTCGTTTCTGTTCATTTTGTAATTTGAATTGCCTGCTGATCCACTAAGCAGCCGTAGTCTGTTTTATTCCCATCGGTCTGATGCTATGTTTAGCGTGAATGCCCTTGAACTTATATAAATGCAAATAACTGCATGGCACTCTCCAATTTTATGTAATTAATCATCATTATGATTCCACTGTTTTTCTGCCTTTAATTAGCAGCTTCATTTGTACTAATAAAATATTCAACACTTCACTGATTTTAGAAGCTATGTTCATTTGACTTTGGCATGAATGCTAAAAACTTTATATTTTGGTCCTAGATGTACATTTTTGTGCTAGACTAAAAGTAAAAATAAAACCATAAAAAAATAAAAAAAAATAAAAAATCTTCATTACTTGAAATAAAATATTTTAAAAAAGTGTTTTAGTATTTATTTCAGTTAGTTGCCAAGGCAACATTTCTCATATCCTTGTTTAGATTAAGCTGTTAAAGTACTAACATAAACTAAATTAAAACTATAAACTAAAATGTCTTAGGTTGCGTATGTAACCCGGTTCCCTTTGAAGGGGAACAAGACACTGTGTCTTGGGAACGCAATCACAAGACCAGTGTCAATTGGAAAAAGTCAATTATCATTGGATGATACAGATGGACAGATAGCAGTCCATGACGTCACACGCGGAGCGCTCGTGAGTATAAAAGGGCGCCTGAGTTATACATCATCAACTTTTATCTGAGGGAAAAGGTTTAGAAACGGTTTCTATTTTAGTTTATTGCGGCTGGAACATCAACAAAAAGTATGGCAATGGTAATCTCAGGTATTGTTTATGTGCTTTATTTAATGTTAAAAGCATGTAATGCGACTTTGAATATCGTTTAGTGCTCCCAGCTTTGTAGCCGTACGAAAAGCAAAAATGTATAATTCAGATCTCAGACCTCAGATCTTGAAAAGAAGGGTCAAACTGTGAACAATCAAGTGTATTCTATGACAAAGATTGTTTTAGTAACCTGCCTGTTCTGTAGTAACCATTATCTGTGGTTTTTGATTGATTTTGTCACCTCTCGTAGTCGCGTCACATTGTCGCTGGAATCTTATTGCACCACATCTGGTTAGGACACGGTGTAAGACGTTTTCTTTTAAAGTGGAACTTCGCTGCTGCTTCTTGGATTGGCACTATGGGGAACCAACACCCACTATGCCATGCTGAGGGAATGCCTGCCTCACTAGACTGTGAATATGCACAAACATAGAGGGCATAGCCCATAGGTTGTTGATTGTGGCTTGTGGAATGTTGGTCCTCTCCTCTTCAATGGCTGTGCAAAGTTGCTGGATATTGGCAGGACCTGGAACACGCTGTCGTATACGCCGATCCAGAGCATCCCAAACATGCTCAATGGGTGACATGTCCGGTGAGTATGCAGGCCATGCAAGAACTGGGATGTTTTCAGCTTCCAGGAAATGTGTACAGATCCTTGCAACATGGGGCCGTGCATTATTATGCCTTAGGATCTCGTCACAGTATCTCTGTGCATTCAAAATGCCACCAATAAAATGCACCTGTGTTCATTGTCCATAACATACGCCTGCCCATACCATAACCCCACCGCCACCATGGGCCACTCGATCCACAACGTTGACATCAGCAAACCGCTCACCCATATGACGCCATACACGCTGTCTGCCATCTGCCCTGTACAGTGAAATCCGGGATTCATCCGTGAAGAGAACACCTCACCAAAGTGCCAGACGCCATCGAATGTGAGCATTTGCCCACTGAAGTCGGTTACGACGATGAACTGCAGTCAGGTCGAGACCCCGATGAGGACGACGAGCATGCAGATGAGCTTCCCTGAGATGGTTTCTGACAGTTTGTGCAGAAATTCTTTGGTGATGCAAACCGATTGTTGCAGCAGCTGTCCGGGTGGCTGGTCTCAGACGATATTGGAGGTGAAGATGCTGGATATGGAGGTCCTGGGCTGGTGTGGTTACACGTGGTCTGCGGTTGTGAGGCCGGTTGGATGTACTGCCAAATTCTCTGAAACGCCTTTGGAGATGGCTTATGGTAGAGAAATGAATATTCAATTCACAGGCAACAGCTCTGGTGGACATTCCTGCAGTCAGCATGAATGAATGTGTTTGGGATGCTCTGGATCGGCGTATACGACAGCGTGTTCCATGTCTTGCCAATATCCAGCAACTTCGCACAGCCATTGAAGAGGAGTGGACCAACATTCCACAGGCCACAATCAACAACCTTTTTTTGGGGGGGGGTTTGTAACACTGATCATACATATATAAGCACTCCACCAAAGCGGAGCATATATCCCTTCTTCCAGACCCAACAACAGCGAAACAGAGGGACTTTTGTGAATTTCCCATTATAGTTCCATTCACTTAGCTCTACCCTAAGGGGTACTTCAGCAGCCTACTAAGGCCCCATCCACACTACTGTGTTTTCGTTTAGAAACGGAGACCTTTTGCTACGTTTGCACCTCACGTCCAGACTAAAACGGCAAAAACGAAGACCTAAAACGGAGAAGTTTAGAATCGCTGCCGACCCCATTTTGCGTTTTGAATCTCCGGAGGGCGTTTTAGTGAAGACGGGTCAAAACGGAGGACTTTAGAAACGATGACACAGAGGCTCACACTCGGCTCTATGATTGGGTGTTATCAGTCATGGAGTATACACAGGTAATATTCAGTACCAGTAAACTCCACCCGCTGGAACAGTTTCTTACAGTAAGAAACTGCCGCGTCTCTGGCGCGGCTCGCGCGGAAAATGCGCGCATGCTAAAAATAGAACTGACGCCTATTTTTCATGCGACACGCAAGCGTGTTGGAAGCGTTTCCAGGTAAAATAGAATAGGAAAAGATGTTTATATGTCATTTTGACACAAATACATATTAATAAATGACATTTTGATGTTTGAAAGTCTCTAGGTTTACACCGGCACGCGCATGCCCAGTGTTGGTGAATGGTCACGTGATCCGCGTTTTCAGTCGTTTTAATGTGGACGGAGATCAATTCAAATACGCAGCTAAAACGCTGGTGTAGACAGAGATCGTATTCGTTTTAATTCTCCGTTTCTAAACTAAAACACAGTAGTGTGGATGGGGCCTAAAGTGACCATGCAAGGTGGTAAAAATCTTAGTAATTAGCACCTCCCTTCGGTATTGCCACTCATCCAAGGGGTAGCGTACTATCCTTACCCTTTACTCAGGAAAGGGAGGCAAATGAGAGCAGGACATAATGGAGTTTGCCCAATAACTCTCATCACCTATGCTCTGAACCCCAAGGAGGCCGCAGGGGATCCTAGGTCCCGCTTGGCAGATTTCATGGTGTTTCACAGGCCTGGATTTCAAAGGCCTGTCTTACCTCGGCATATGCCTTTCCATGAGCCCCATGGCGGTAAGCAGAGGAGACAAATTTTGTTTGATAACATCCACCTCTACTTTGCCCACCTATGACCCCACAATCAAGGCTGACGTGCTGCTTCAGCAGACATGGGGCCCGAACGATGATGTGCAAACACTTGACTTTCATCCCACAAGAAAAAAACTCAAGTGAGCACATTCAGTTACAGGGGAGGAGGCGGATTATTAATAAAACATGCCTCAACTCTCTCTGCATCTAATTCCTCAGAATAAGACATGTCACATTAAATCTGTCAGGTTGAAATCAGCCACAGAGCAGCATCCTCAAACGAAATGAAAAAAACATACCAGGAGAAGCCCAAAAGGAAAAACTACCATCAGTCTCCTCCCTATGCTTCGTCTACAATCCCCATGATTGATCCTTACCATCCTCAGTGGTCCTGCGAGGTGCAGACGCTCGACTCTCATCCCTCAAGAGAGAGTCAAGCATGGGTTACCCCGTGAGTCAGTCCTAGAGCTCCTCCTGTCTGATTTTAGGGGAAAATCCATCGGAACCGTCTTTCTTAGGCACGCCAAAAGAACACCACAGACACACTTTTTATTTTACTATATCTCTTTACATAAATATTTTTTTCTACTTAAAAACTATCATTTCGTTATTTTAATACATTTAAAATTAAAATATTATATTATGCTTAAAACTGTTAATGTTTGAGATACTTAGGGATATTAACACTGTACCATACTTTTCCATAAGCTACGTTAAATAAAGAAAAATCTTTGTCACATACCATTTCTTAATAAACATCATCTATCACACATATGATCCCTTCATTCTTTGTCATTTGAAGCTTTCAGAAGTTCACTAATGCCCACACTCTTTGTCTCGGTTTTGTCTTCAGGCTCTTGTCAGATCGGCTGGGCATATTACTGCACCGGGGCGGGCGCCGCCTCCGCCATGTTGCTGTGCACTTGGCTCGCTTGTTTCGCAGGGAAGAAACAAAAGCAATATCCGTACTAGAAGAACCGACCTCAACTACAGCCTGAACCACAGTAGGATGGATGCCTTAGACTCAGTGGAGAAGTGCTCTGCGGCCCAAGGCATGATGGCTGTCCTCAATTACTGCAACTCCGACTCAAAAAGACTCATAATGCGCATATGGACATTTTTGTGATTGATATGAGCATGTGCTTTTCAAAGAGACAGGAATTTTGACAGTACTTCCTCTGCTCTCTAAAAAACTAGAGAGTGTTTAACAAAAAGGACCAATTATTGTTTTTTTTTATCATCACTGTTATGAATTTCACAGGCGTGCTTGTTTCTTTTTTCTCTTTCTCTGGAATTGATATTGTAAAAGTAAGCTTTGGTTCGTGTATAGAAAGATGGGTAACCATTTACTTGAAGTCTGTATATATAATGTATTAGTATTATTATGCCCAATAATACATCTTATAATCACTTGTATATTAAAAACCTTTAAATAATAAAATGCATTAGAAATTATGCTTTCATTTAAAAATATTAAATAAATATTACTTTTATACATTATATGTATATATGTATATGTATATGTATATGTATATATATATATATATATATATATATATATATATATATATATATATATATATATATATATATATATATATATATATATATATATATGTGTGTGTGTGTGTGTATATATATATATATATATATATATATATACAGTACCAGTCAAAAGTTTGGAAACAGTACTATTTTTAATGTTTTTGAAAGAAGTCTCTTATGCTCATCAAGCCTGCAGTTAAAAAAAAACAAACAAACAAAAAAAACAGTAATATTATGAAATATTATTACAATTTAAAATAATGGTTCTCTTTTTTAATATACTTTAAAATGCAATTTATTTTTGTGATGCAAAGCTGAATTTTCATCAGCAAGTACTCCAGTCTTTGGTGTCTTATGATCCTTCAGAAATCATGCTGATTTATGATCAATGTTGGAAACAGTTGTGCTGCTTAATATTTTTTTTATAACCTGAGATACTTTTTTCAGGATTATTTGATGAATAAAAAGTTAAAAAGAACTGTATTTATTTAGAATAGAAATCTTTTGTAACAATATACACTACTGTTCAAAAGTTTGGGAACAATAACTTTTTTTTTTTTAAGAAATTAGTACTTTAATTCAACAAGCGTTAAATTGATAAAAGGTGATGGTAGCGATTTATATTGTTAGAAATGTTTTTATTTTGAATAAATGCTGTTTTTATGAATAAATGCTGTTAACGTTTTACTCATCAATGAATCCTGAAAAAAGTATTCCAAAAAAATATATTAAACAGCACAACTGTTTCCATCATTGATAATAACTGAGTATCAAATCATCATATTAGAATGATTTCTGAAGGATCATAAGACACCAAAGACTGGAGTACTTGCTGATGAAAATTCAGCTTTGCATCACAAAAATAAATTACATTTTAAAGTATATTAAAAAAGAGAAAATAAATTGTAATAATATTTCATAATATTACTGTTTTTTTTTTGTTTTTTGTTTTTTTAACTGCAGGCTTGATGAGCATAAGAGACTTCTATCAAAAACATTAAAAATAGTAGTGTTTCCAAACTTTTGACTGGTACTGTACATATATATATATATATATATATATATATATATATATATATATATATATATATATATATAGAGAGAGAGAGAGAGAGAGAGAGAGAGAGAGAGAGAGAGAGAGAGAGAGAGAGAGAGAGAGAGAGAGAGAGAGAGAGAGAGAGAGAGAGACAGTAGACAGATAAAATTAATTAATAAATAGTGAAGTAAAAGTGTTGTACTGGTATGCTGCCATAGACAGTGGTGAAATATAAATTAGCCATCATTATAAAACATTTTATCAGAATAAAGTATTCTGTAGAGCCATGTTATAAAATGTATATATATTGTTTACGTGAATATATAAAATTGCAATGTGTGTTATAAGGAATAATGATTTATAATGCTTTAAAAATACCTTCATACATACTTTATATATACAGACTTCATGTATGCTTGAGATATATTTATCATTATTGTGGAGTGTTTATATTTACATATCCATTGTAAATTGCAATAATAATCATGGTTAATATCTCTATATTACCTTTTTTGTTTTAAAGCTTGATCATTTTTATATAAATGTATACTAGATATATAGAGTACAATATATGTTCTACAACATGTTTTTATCTTGTTGACATATTGTGTTTAAAATATGACAAGGAGAAGTCATTGCTTATTTGATTAAATTTTTGTTTGTGAATAAAAGCTGTGTATCTACATTTTTGTTTTTATGGTTTTTATATATAAATGGTAAACTATAAGTATGATTTTATGAAATAATGCAGGCTGACGGCTTCAATAGAAGCAAATACCATTGATTAACAACCTCGTAACTGACAGTAGTCTTGAAGGTTTATAAGTTATAGTTAAAATTAGTTTAACTATTGAGAAAAATTAACGGAGATTTTAATTCCAGGACCCGACTGTTGTGCTCTTTACACAGTTCTAACATTACATTTAGCATTACAACATAACAACCTGACACAAAAGCTTTGACTTTCTGTTTTTTGCATAATGTTAATTGCATTTTAAGTAATTAACTCCAAAATCATCAGGTATATTAACGAGAGAGCAACTCTTGACAACAATCATGGAAAGGATGTATGTTTTTACTTGATTGGTAATGTATTTGCAGTCCTTGTTTCTCTTCATGTGAATAACTTAGGTGTGATGAATTCATCAAGCATTCCATCGCACACACACACACACGCGCACACACACACACACACACACACACACACACACACACACACACACACACACACACACACACACACACACACACACACACACACACACACACACACACACACACACACACACACACACACACACACACAAAACAAAACAAAACATTACTCTAGAAAAACTAACACCAAGTATAATTAAAGTCCCCCTGTAGTCAAAAATATTATCCCATAAAACTCATCTTTGATCACCAAAATTACATATTTTAATGTTTTTTCCCTGGAAAAAAATAATTGTTGCATATCAATTCCTAGTCTAGCCACAATTCCAAAATGAACAGGATGGCCTCATCATTGAAACCCATGAAAAGATCATGCAAAGTAAAAGAAAATATTGCCCACACTACATTAAATCTAAGTCCACAAATGTACCTGCATTAGTTCTTGTGAGGGTTTGGGTGTTTACTCATTAGCTCCAGCTACAACCATTTTTCATACAGAATATACAACATTGTACACACCATTTGCATAATGATACATATTAAAAGTCAATATGAAATGGCAAGCACATTTGCAAGCACTTCTATAATCTGACAGTTCAGAATGAAAATATGAAGAAGGGTAAAAAAGTAGGTTGAGACATTTTATCCATCAGGAATTCATTAGATGGTTCATAGTTGTTACATTTAATGAAATATTGTAAAACCAAATATTTTCTTTTGAATAATGTGCAGCGATAAAAAAAAAGAAAAAAAGAAAGAAATTAATTAGTTTTTTGTTGTATAATGCCTGTGAAACAAATCTTTCACGTGACTCTAATATCAGGTGTTAACGAAAGCTGAAGTTGAATGATACATGTGATGGTTATAATAATTCATATCCTGAACTGGCTCACTCATTAGTGAGGCATGAAGCTGCTCCTGTGATCTGTTTCCATAATGAGAATACCCATGATACCTTCCACACACTGAGGAAACCTCCGTGTCTCTTTCATTCTCACTTCTAAGAGCTCCTGTCCGTTTGGTGCTAAGTGTCTCTCATTTCTGTGTAAGATCTTTTTCTCCCATTGATATTGCTGGAGATTGTTGGAAGTTTGAGGTGCGCAGCATGACACATTGGGGTCAAGTGAACAGAGCATTTCTCTCCTCCATTATCTCAGCTTGACATCTCACCACTGGCAGTCAAAGAAACAGCAAAAAGACTGTTTGATATTGTTACAGCCATTATACGCAACGGTTCACTGAACACATTCCTATTATTAGCTCTAACATGTGAAAGAGATGTGAGAAAGGGATTTCTGATGCTAATAAATTGATAATAAATACCCAACTGGGCTAATGACATATAATTAAGTATATCACAAGAGCAAGAGTGCTGTTTCTCAGGTTACAACCTTAAAGCCTTTCTGTTGGTCTACACAGCAAATTTGGTGACCAACTAAAAATCACAGAAAATCTGTTTCGCATCATGAAAAAATGTGGTTACATTAGCGAAATTTCATGGGCAAAAAAAAGTCCATTGACTGTTATCAATAGTATAGTGATGTATGAAGCACATAAGTCTATGTGCACTTTTTGTTGACCAACACAATGAATTTGCATGACCAACTTTCGTCCTCACTATTGATTCCCATTGAAATGACTGGATTTCGTTTTACAAAATTTCACGGAGCAATGGTAAACCACACTTGTGACCAAACTTTTATCTCAGACAGCAACATAGTGTCGGCCCAGATCCAGTCCACATCTGGTCCACGTGGATTCCACACGGCCCAGATGTTTTCAACATACTGCTATATATGCATTGACCATGTATGGCAATATATTGATACTTACAATGTTTATAAAATATTTATAAATGAACACACAAATAGCATTACATGTAATATTCATAAAGTTTGATCCTTTATTGTGTATATTGCACATACATGTTCCCATATAAATATGAATGTACACTGAACAAAATTATAAACACAGCACTTTTGTTTTTGCGCCCATTTTTCATGAGCTGAACTCAAAGATCTAAGACTTTTTCTATGTACACAAAAAGCCTATTTCTCTCAAATATTGTTCACAAATCTGTCTAAATCTGTGTTAGTGAGCATTTCTCCTAAAACCAGTCAGTATCTGGTGTGACCACCTTTTGCCTCACGCAGTGCAACACATCTCCTTCGCGTAGAGTTTATCAGGTTGTTGATTGTGGCCTGTGGAATGTTGGTCCACTCCTCTTCAATGGCTATGTGAAGTTGCTGGATATTTGCAGGACCTGGAACACGCTGTCGTATACGCCGATCCAGAGCATCCCAAACATGCTCAATGGGTGACATGTCCGGTGAGTATGCTGGCCATGCAAGAACTGGGATGTTTTCAGCTTCCAGGAATTATGTACAGATCCTTGCAACATGTGGCTGTGCATTATCATGCTGCAACATGAGGTGATGGTTGTGGATGAATGGCACAACAATGGGCCTTAGGATCTCGTCACAGTATCTCTGCGCATTCAAAATGCCATCAATAAAATGCACCTGTGTTCGTTGTCCATAACATACGCCTGCCCATACCATAACCCCACCGCCACCATGGGCCACTCGATCCACAACGTTGTCAATGATGTCACAACGTTGACATCAGCAAAACGCTCACCCATATGACGCCATATGCCACGCTGTCTGCCATCTGCCCTGTTCAGTGAAAACCGGGATTCATCCGTGAAGAGAACACCTCTCCAAAGTGCCAGACGCCATAGAATGTGAGCATTTGCCCACTGAAGTCGGTTACGATGATGAACTGCAGTCAGGTCGAGCCCCCGATGAGGACGACGAGCATGCAGATGAGCTTCCCTGAGACGGTTTCTGACAGTTTGTGCAGAATTTATTTGGTAATGCAAACCGATTGTTGCAGCAGCTGTCCGGGTGGCTGGTCTCAGACGATATTGGAGGTGAAGATGCTGGATATGGAGGTCCTGGGCTGGTGTGGTTACACGTGGTCTGCGGTTGTGAGGCCGGTTGGATGTACTGCCAAATTCTCTGAAACTCTTTTGGAGACGGCGAAATGAACATTCAATTCACGGGCAACAGCTCTGGTGGACATTCCTGCAGTCAGCATGCCAATTGCATGCTCCCTCAAAACTTGTGACATCTGTGGCATTGTGCTGTGTGATAAAACTGCACATTTTAGAGTCGCCTTTTATTGTGGCCAGCCTAAGGTACACCTGTGCAATAATCATGCTGTCTAATCAGCATCTTGATATCCCACACCTCTGAGGTGGATGGATTATCTCAGCAAAGGAGAAGTGCTCACTAACACAGGTTAAGACAGATTTGTGAAGAATATTTGAGAGAAATAGGCCTTTTGTGTACATAGAAAAAGTCTTAGATATTTGAGTTCAGCTCATGAAAAATGGGGGCAAAAACAAAAGTGTTGCGTTTATAATTTTGTTCAGTATATGTTCACACACATATATGGGACACACATCCATGGAAGGAGATACAACAGATTTCTAGTTCCCAGCAAGCTTTGCTTTAATGCAAAACATTTAATGTGTTTTGCTCAATATTAAAATAGGGTGAGATCTGTTATTGTTTAATTGTTAAGCCTACCATATCTAATTGCATATACATCTATATATTATAAAGTGTATTACTGAATATAAGATTATACATTATTATATAATAGTAAATATATTGTCACATATTTTTCAATAAATAAAAAGTGGCAATTCCTTATATTATTCAATGTATTGTAATATATTAACACAATATATTATCTTGTATATTTTCAAATGTACTGTTAAACCATTTAATATATTGATTATTCATATATAGGGAAATATATTTTTGTTCTGTAAGGGTGGGTAGACACTATGTTGCTGTCTGGGATTTTAGACACAATATTGCCAGCTAACTTATGTATTTTGTTCTGCTAATGTAAATAGTTCAAAAGAAGTTAAAGTCGAATCATCAGAATTAGCCTATTTGACAAAATGATTGAGTAAATGATTCAGTGACTCACTCATAAAAACTGTGACTTGTTTTGTTCATGGTTTTAAATTAATCAGTTGGGTGAATGATTCAATGACTCTGTCAAATGCTGAATGAATCAGTGCTTTTGAATGAATCTGTTAATTGAATCATTCATAAAGTCGCCACCTACTACTTTAATGATGTAACATGCTGAAAGAGTCATTGGAAAATTCCCACCTCAAACTGTCTGTCTGGAAAGTGTAGTGATACAAACTAGCAAACTAGTTAGTCACAGTGCTGTTGGACTACTATAGAGTGCAACAGTGTATGCCCACTTTTTCAGCTGCCTTTGTTTTGGAAGTATTTTTTCCAGTCATTTTTTCCAAGGGGATTTTTAAAAAGTCTTAGACAAAGGGTTTTAAGCCATGGAACAAACCAACCAGCTACAAGGTGAATCACAATATTACAAACATTGATATCTGACAAAATCTGACAAAAAGACAAAGGAAGGCTACACTAAGGTTCTTAACGACTATTAGGAGAAAAAAAACCCGCAAATATATGGGACGCAGAATATCATAGACTTGAGGTGAACTCTTTAAATTTTGGGCACCACCTAGCAACCACCCTTATCACCCAAGCAACCACATAGCAGCACCTGTCAAACACTCACAACACTCTAGTAAAGTGTCAGAGATAATCACGTTTTGCAGAAATTGTAAATATCAAATTTAATGGCTGCTACGCCTTAGGCTGGATGCGTGCTTTCATGACACCTATAAAGCCTGGTTCATGGTTCCCTGAAGAAGTAAGATATTGTTTGTAATAAATCATTGATTACCTTCATAATCTTTAATCAAAATATCTTCCCCTCCCTCTTGCAGTTCATCTCTTCTCTGAAGTGTTTATTGGTGGGGCAACCTGTCACTCACATGAGATCCACCAATAGCAAACTACAACCAATCAATTCCTGATGGAACAAATCAAGTCCTTCCCTACATTTGTTCTTGTTCAAGAAGCCGTTTTACCCAGTCTTTTTTTCCCTGTTGTGATGTAAATCTATCACAATTTCTATTTCAAGGCGACTTTAAGGTTTTTTTCCCCATTACATTATGATTTGTACATTTGCATGGATCATTTTGTAATAGAAAATAAGCAATATAATAACAATAAATTGACATTTACTTTGTTTCATACAGTTTTGCCCTTCACAAGCCCACATATATGATAACAATCTCAAAACCTGCAGATTGTGTGGATTTTAATGTTTTCATATATTTTGACATTTTAAAAATCTCTCAAGATTCAGAATTCAGTCTTTTGTTATATAGACGTGTTATGTTGAAAGATGATGGAAAGGACATCTACAGTACCTCCTGCTTCAGCTCGTTCTCCAAACACAGCCTTGAGTCAATGAGAGATGTGTGGATATATGACATCTGTATGCAAACACAGATATGTGTACAGGACACCACTGAGAGACACTCCAGTGTCACACCACAAACCTGCTTAAAGGAGACGATCTAAAAAGACTCACTTATGTGCATCAAAGTGCACCAATTACATGTATTATTAGTGGGAAATCAATGTAGGGTTTATGTGATCAGACTGAGACTATAGCGTTCACATTCAGTCACGTACACTAAAGCCAGCTGAAAAAGACTTATCATCACATTTAAATCCAGAGGCCTTTCCCAGCATGATATAACCAGTAAACTAATGGTTCGGCGATGACATTAATGGCGTGCAGTAATGACTACACAGGAGCTCAATGAGTATAGTCTATCTCAAACCATAAAATAAATGTGTGGGTGGATGAGGTTCAGTGAAATGGAAATTAGGGGTTAACTGAAGGATACAGCAGCTAATTTCAGAATGGCGGGAATTCATATTTCTTTATGATCGCAGTGGGAATCTACTTTTTTTTTTAAGTAAATATTAAAAAACTATTTTAAAATTTTCATCATGTACACATTTTAAGGGAATGCAATAAAGTTATTGATTTCAATGGTTTCATAATTGCTTATTAATACATAAGTAATTTTTTTCTCAGACTGTGTTGATTCTATCTATCTATCTATCTATCTATCTATCTATCTATCTATCTATCTATCTATCTATCTATCTATCTATCTATCTATCTATCTATCTATTTATTTATCTGTCTGTCTGTCTGTCTGCCTGTCTGTCTGTCTGTCTGTCTGTCTGTCTGTCTGTCTGTCTGTCTGTCTGTCTGACTGTCTGTCTGTCTGGGGACCTCCTTTTAAAAGGACGAATGAACCTTTTTATAGTCGATGTAATTTATGTTTAATTCAGTGTCTGGATGCTGAAGAATGACAAGCTGAGGAAGGACTTTATTTTAAGGATGCACATAAAGCTTATTTTGTCACACATTAACCTGTTCTCTGTCATTATAATAAGTTTTAGCATAGGAGAGCATTGACAATTGAAAGTGACTGCTGATCTGTTAAACTGTCTGAATGCACACTGTATATTTACTAAATTCCTCTCCTGCCATCTAGTGGCTAAACATGAGAACATCAATGGCAGGTCCATTCAGGGGGCGGCTTGGATAATCATACTTGGGTCCTCTATCTCTTACTTATTTATTGACTTATTTATTATTATTATATTTACAAACAGATTTAAGTTTATTCTGCACTATTTTTTTTTTTTTTATTAGTAAGATGTAGGTATTTTCCACACATATATTTTACTATGTTTAAATAATATCATTAACGTATTGATAGTCTAACCACGTATTTAATATTTTTAACACTTTAGAGATGCACAGATGAATGCCATGAATAAATGTAAATGTAGGAATCAACAGGGGTTAATTTAGGATAATCAAGCTTTTAATGTTGTTCATATTGTCTATGTGGTGTTTGTAATATGCTTTAAGACAAACCATGTGCAAATTCATAAGTCAACGTCATTGCTGAGTATTTTCTCCTTAAAACTGCAGTGAACCAAAGACAAAACATGGTCTCAAAAACACGGTTTGAAATCGCTGGTGTTTCTGACGTCACAAACTACCTTGCAACCAATCAGATCAATGAGTGATCGTCAACGAGTGGATCTCTGAGCTGGTGTGAGTGAGTGGAGGTGGGGCTAATTTGCATAATCATAGAACCCCTTATACTAAATGAGGCAAGGGTGTATTCAAGCTATTTTAAGGCATGATGGATTTTCTTTCACAGGAAAAAAAAACATTTAAATATGTCATTTTGGTGATAAAAGATGAGTTTTTAAGGGATACATTGACTACAGGGAACTTTAAAATTAGTCAATCAAAACAGTTTTGAGGTTAATTGAGGTTATCCTAATTTTCTCTGGAAAAATTCAATCTGGAGTCTCTGGAAAATAGCAATCTGTGACTATTATGTTGAATATCATTTTTTTTGTGTGTGTTAATTTATTGAGGGATTTGTAGAAACATTAATGTTTTTAGATTTGCAGAGTTACAGGATTAGTTCACACTGATAAAAATGATTTTGTGGTGGAGTAAATACTACAGAAAATGTAATTTCTACATGAAAAGTTCAGACAATAATTTATTAAACTAAGTAAATTCTATAGTATAATAATACTCAATTCAAGCGTGTAGAAAATAAATTGTAAATATCAATGTTATAAAATTAAGTAAAATTACTAAACTTTTCTGATACTGGTGTTTGCATTAATGGGCCTTGAATAATTAATTAGGTTGATTTTTCACTGTTTTCCAGCTGTATTTATACTGTTTTATTATTGCTTTTGTTGTTAGGATTAGTAACTTGCCATTTTGTGACATTTGGAGGTAATTTTCTACTCAAAATGACACATTGAAACACAAAACCGATCCATCAAATGTTACCGTCATTGTGTATTACTTCTAATTTGTAGATATGGTGTCAAACACAATATCTATTATATACTTTAAAAGTGTGGTTTAATTCAATGTTATATTGTATGAGTGAAATGTATTGCAAAGGTAACGTGTTAAATATGAATATTTTTCTTACACAAACTCGTCGTTTTGCTTCAGAAGGCCTTTATTAACCCCCCAGAGCAGTGTGGCGATTATATTCGTCTGAAAGAAGAAAGTCATATACACCTAGGATGGCTTGAGGGCGAGTAAATCAAGGGGTATATTTCATTTCAAAGTGAACTACTACTTTTTTTAAATTAGAAGAAAAAATAGACCTTTGAGGAAGGATGCCTTTAAACTTTAAAATATTAAAACAAGTGAAAATTGTTATCATATTTTTTACATTTTCAACTCAGTGTCTAATGTTGCTGGTTGAGTATGAAAAAGGTCTGCAAAGTTACAAAGCACCAAGTCACTCCAAAGAGAGTTATTCTGTATATCAATAATATATTCGTATATCATTCGAACATTCTGAGCATCAAACTTTTTTTTTTTTTTTTTTTCTGGAAACATCACCCTCGTTCCCTGAAGGAGGGAACGGAGACTTAGTTGATCGTACCGACTATATGAGATAACGCCTAGTGAGCCCGATCACTCTGATTACTCTTAAAATCAAGCCAACAAGCTTTGGCAGGTGCGTAATCAATGCCCCGCCCTACCCTGCGGGTATAAACACGGAAGTGGATGCACCTACCAGTTGTTTTTCGCTGAGGAGCAGATCGTGCCCCAGTCAGCTGTGGTCCAGTAGAAGTGGCAAGGGGACTAAGTCTCCGTTCCCTCCTTCAGGGAACGAGGGTTACATTTTACATTGGTAACCGAGATGTTCCCTTTCAGTCGGGTAACGTTCGACCGTAGTCGATCGTACCGACTGTATTGGATCCTCTAACACGCCACTACTACTGCCACCTTCCAGTGCCTAAACACAAAGCTCCAAGAACCTCCGCATGGCGGACGGTCGAGCTTAGGTCAGGAAGTCACTGCTGTTCCACAGGACCACTCACAGGCTCACTATCTATTCCCATTACAGGAGAGATAGGAGCCTTGGCATATATCCAGGCCAGGGTCCCCTGCAGGAGTAGCCATGGCCCGAATCCAGGCACACTTCCTCAACTGAAATGATGCAAGTTCCCACCTTCTGAGGAGTAAAACACAATAGGAGAACTGTTACTAAAAACAGGATTTTAGCTCGCTACCTGACTACTCAGGGGACCGTTCCGAGTGCAAGGCACTGGAGAAGTCTCTGAGAAGGTAAGAGCTATGCAAGAAGGATGACCGGTTGCATTGCTCAGGAACCAGACAATCAAATTGTACCACCCTCAGAAGCCACACCGTGGCGTGCCCATGAGAACAACGTCACCCAGAAAGGTGGAGCGGAACCCATACCCCACAATTCTAGGGCAGGAGGGAAGTGACAAAATGACCGAACAGGGGTTCTTATTTCTAAGAACGCCAACGAACCAGTTCTACTTCAGATCACAAGCAGGCCTCCAGTGTGGAGGGGGCTCACGCAGAAGTATTAGTATCCATAGCTCTTTCAGAGGTAGATACTGAACCACCACAACCAAGCTGCCGTTTAGGGCTCAGTGCGGGTGCCAACGATGCCCATCTCTGAGTGACTCAGAGGAAGTCAGAAGGCTCTCGAGGAATAAGTCTAGTTGGGCCGGTACGGGGCAACTGAAGACTGTTCCATTCTGACCTAGCACGCTGACGTGCAAGAAAACTCACCGGGGAACGCCCTTAGCGTGAACTCTGGTGTCAGTCCGTTCCGATACAACCACTATTCCCAGTGAGTAGCGAAAAGATAGGGGAATACCCACAGCAGCACGGATGACCCAGTGCAGCCCCGAGAATCCTCCCTACTGACACCTAGGGGGATGGGGTTTCCACTCTCTTATGGCGTTTGCTATCATGAGGCCCTGAGGCGGCATGATTGAGCAGGCCAGAGTTCTACTGTGGAGAAGCGTACCCAGCTTCAGCCCCATTGGAGGTAGTGGCAGGCGAGTTTGGACCAGCGAAGAACCCTTTGAATTATCCTCGCTGAAACTCTAGGCCAAAAGACACCAATGTAGTCTGACACGCCCAACCTAACTGACTACAAGCCGTTATACATGGCCCCTGCGCTCATGTCCCCAGATCTGGTCTAGAGTCACTGACTCAAAAACCAAGACCTGTACACGGCTAAGGGTTTGGTAGCACACCACGTGAGTGTACTACTCCGCCACGGCCACTAGCGAATTTGGTCATAAAGTCAATGTTGAAGCGGTCAACATATGGAGGAAACCATCAGGATGGCTGCGTCTCACACATGCCCCAGGAGTCACTGAAATTAATCAGTGGGACCCTTTCTCTCCCCAACACTGACCGGACATGTCCCTTGAGGAACATGTAAACCAAGTTCACCTCCAGACTAAGAAAGGTTCCTCTCTGTTTAGGAAAGGAACCCCTCTCAGTTGACCTGCGAACCCCACTGGATATGCAGCACTCGTAGGGTAGGGACCTGTACCGAGACCTCCACCCCAGACGCCAGGCACGGGATGACCCATGTCTCGCGGAAGAAT
Source organism: Vimba vimba (assembly GCA_022828995.1). Lineage (NCBI taxonomy): Eukaryota > Metazoa > Chordata > Actinopteri > Cypriniformes > Leuciscidae > Vimba > Vimba vimba. The sequence continues at coordinate 12,043,716 of CM040826.1, forward strand.
GGAGACCAAAGTACTGATCCAGCAGGTCATTCGTTGCAACCACTGAAGGACCACAGTTTTACCTGCTGTGTGAAAACTGAACGGGGGCTTTTTATCTTCCAAAAAAGGCCCGAGCAGTAAACACTGATCCCAATGAACTCATTGTAACCCAAGTATTACAGAAACGGATCCCATAGAGACCCGTTTCTATATTGGCTGGAGGAATGGCCTCACCGCAACCCTCACCAGTGGGAAGCGATGACCATGATCGTCACTGTACTACCTGCACACATAGTGACACAGGCAGCAGCGGACCGAACGGGTGCCAGATGAGCTGAATCGCCTTAGCCGAGTCAAAAATACACAAACCAATCGAGACGATCAGGAACACTTTTCAGCGCTACAACTGACCACCCCAAAGGGCTCAGCGTACCAGACCTACTCAGAATGAGGCAACGGTTCGGAGGCAGAGACCTAGCTTCAGAGAGCCCGTAGGCGGCCAAAGACCAGCTCTGCCTCCTTAGTTAGCATCAGAATGCGTGAGAAGGCATGAGCGGGTCCTCGAACGCATTACTGCTAACTAATGAAGCTGAGTCTCTAGCATAAGGAAAAAAGCTGAAACAGCCAGGAACACCTCACGGCGCTACAGCGGTGAATCAACAGAATTCCAGATACCATCAACCACAGCTTCAGTAAACAAGGACTCTACTCGGAAGGCCCGTAGGCGGCCCGAGATCATCATGTGTACATGTAAGTGCACTTACCCATTTCCCTCGATTCAGAGGATCTCAAAATAGCGTGAGACGCCCAACTGATACCAAATCGCCATAATGAGGGCTGGTGATACAAACGTGGCTGTTGATGTCAGGCTCCTGGGTTGCACACCTACAGCTCACCTCTGCTAATGCTCAGGGATAAAGAAATTTGCTATTTCTTTTAACCCCCTGGGGTCGACAATTGCGCCGGCGCGATAGGCTCGCTTTTTTTCAGTTCAGTTCAAAAGAAATTCATTTTGCTCTGTGGACTTTGATATTACAAGCAAGTTTCATACATCAATTGATTCTGTTAAATGTGTATTATTTTTGTGTATACTCACAATAAAAACAAAGTGTTGTGCTTTTTGCCAAATAAAGAAAAATAAACGTGATGCGAGTTCTGCCTTCTCTCTGTCAGTGAAGACCATTCTGAAACGCGTCCGAAAATGAACTGTAACTCAGCGAATACTCAGTCAAACAGGCATACAGACACACAGGCATGAAGCTTGAATTATCTTCTTTTAAATGAGGTCATTTATATAAAAAACAAATATTCTCATCTTGTGAAATCTGTATTAAAAGAGAGCGATTCCAGTCGAGCTCATTAGAGCTAATTCAAATGTAATGTGACTCCGCCCACGGAGAGCGCGTGCTATTCAAACGCAAATTACTGAGGCAATCCAAGCAAACCTGTGAACGCCCCCATATCAGCTCGAGAAAACACAAGTCTAATCATATCATTGTAACCTACGTGTTTACACCATCTGGCAGCGCTGTGAGGAATAATAATAATGGAAAATCTACCTCAGAGTGCGGGTATTGCAGGAGAGAGGATCCGAATATGTAGTACGTTTTTTTTGTAGTAAGGTCTCTCGTACTGCGTTGAAAACGCTAGGGGAAAATCTCTTTTTCCACGAATACTGAAGCAAAAATTATCCTTTAATTTTGTAGTAATGTAAAACGCATTGCAGCAGCACGCAACCATGGGCGAGACGGCTCGCTTGCTCATTGGTTGCCCTGCGGCAACTGCATAAGCCTATCGAGTGAGGCCTGTGGTGACGTCAGGCCAATGAGGGCGTGGCTTAACCCTATAAAGGGAGCTCGATAAGGCTGATTCACTTGATTTTTCATCTCTTCAGCGAAGCTCACGCATCATTGGATCACGAGAAGAAGCAACGCGTCGTCTGATAGCACTTCAGCGGGACGAGTCACTCACGGAAGCTGCTGGCCCACGCCGCCTTCGACTGCTGTTCCTGCTGCGCTTTTCCGGCGCCTATATCCTTCTATATTCTGTGTATTATGTGTATTGTATGTACCTTTTACACTAAAAGAGCAGGCGTCTTTTTCAAGACGCCCCCCTTTCCTAGAGGATCTCGCAGCCCTCGCGCTCGCTGACGGCGACCGCCCTCACTCCGAGCCGATTGCCTATGGTGACTCTGAGGACTCACCTGGCATCCTTCTCCGAGGCTGCTCCTCCTGGAAGCGGACGGTCGGGGTTAGTTTTTCTTTACGTTACAAGAAAAACTACCCTGCCTCTGCGCGTCATTCACCGGCGAAAGGAGAAAAGTGTGTTCGTAGTTACTGGCCTCTTTTCTCTTACATTTCCCAGTTCCCTGTCGGCGACTGGAAATGTCATTTGCAGCAAGCGCACGCCTGCCAGCAAACGCCAAAGAATACATCCACTCTGTGTTGCAGCACACTGAAGCACCTCTGTCGCCCGACAAACAGAGCGCGCTTCGCATCCAACCCTTAGCCACCCATGCAGATGCATGGGCAGCGCTTCCAGGGGTTTCGGAATGGGTGCTAGGCATTATAAAAAGAGGCTACTCGCTACAGTTTTGTCGACGTCTTCGCTGCTCCACAGCGCGCGTCGAGACTACGGTGAATTCAGAAGTAGCACACCTACTGTGAAGAAATAACGGGAGGATGCAAATGCAAGTAAAAATCTCAGTTTATTTGAAAGCGGTCAGATGAAGACACAGGTCGGGGACAAACACTCAGGTGGAGATGAAGCAGGGACGAGATGGCGATCCGGTGGTGGTGCGGTGAACAGCGTGCTCGAGTGAAACAACCAGGAACCGTGGGACATCAGACGACACGAAGAACTGACGAAAATCCAGACGAAGAACTTTTCAGACGAGGCACAGGAACAGGACACACACCGAGGAACAACCACAACGATCTGACAACATGAGAGGGAAAATTACTGGGCATATAAAGGGAACTGGGATTGAAGACAGCTGGCGACACTAATCAACACAACGAGTAACCACACCCACACAATTACATTCACACAGACACATCAGCATGAGACAGCCGATTCATGAACCGTGACAGTACCCCTCTCCCTAGGAACGCCTCCTGGCGTTCCCAGACAACCTTACCTGTCTATTGTAATCATCCATAAGGGAGTGATCCAGAATGTCTCTAGCAGGTACCCAACTTCTCTCCTCCGGACCGTAACCCTCCCAGTCCACCAAGTACTGAAATCCGCGTCCCCTCCGTTTCGAGTCCAGAATGCGATGTACCAAATAGGTGGGTTCCCCATCTACGAGTCGCGGCGGGGGGGGAACCGGGGCAGGCGGATTAATGTGAGAATAAAACACGGGCTTGATTTTTGACACATGGAAGGCGGAGTGAATTCTCCTGTACGCAGGAGGAAGTTTGAGTCGGACTGTCACCGGACTAATAATTTTGGTGACAGGAAACGGGCCAATGAATTTGGGAGCTAACTTGTTAGACACGGAGCGGAGCGGAATATTCTTGGTAGAAAGCCACACTTTTTGACCCACGACGTAAACGGGAGGCTTTGACCGGTGGCGGTCGGCCTTGGCCTTCATGCGCCGCCCTGCTTGGAGTAGAGTCTCACGGGCTCTAGTCCAAGTACGGCGACACCTCTGGACGAATGCGTGAGCGGAGGGGACCGCGACTTCGGATTCCAGACTAGGAAAAATTGGTGGCTGGTAACCTAAACTACACTCAAATGGCGAGAGGCCCGTGGATGACACTGGTAACGAATTGTGGGCGTACTCCACCATAGAAAGCTGTTGGCTCCAGGACGAAGGATTCTTGGCAACCAAACATCGCAACATTCTCTCGAGGTCCTGATTGGCTCGCTCAGACTGGCCATTGCTCTGGGGGTGATAGCCCGAGGACAGACTGACCGTGGCCCCCAGTAACTTACAAAATTCTCGCCAAAATTTGGACACGAATTGGGAACCTCTGTCAGAAACCACGTCCATCGGGAGGCCATGTAACCGAAAGACGTGATCTATCACTGTGACCGCTGTCTCCTTGGCTGAAGGTAATTTGGGCAAGGGGATGAAATGTGCCGCCTTCGAGAACCGGTCCACTACGGTTAAAACAACCGTCATGCCTCTGGAGGGCGGGAGGGCGGTGACAAAATCTAGAGCGATGTGGGACCAGGGTCTCGAAGGGACAGACAGCGGTCGAAGTAACCCATCTGGGGGCTGGTTAGATGTCTTACCAGTGGCACAAACTGAGCAAGCCAACACAAAATCGTGAATGTCGCGAGCCATTAATGGCCACCAGAATCGTTGTTTAACTAAAAAACTGGTTCGCGTCACTCCTGGATGACAAGCCACGTTGGAGCAATGACCCCATCGAATAACGTCGGACCGTAACCCCTCCGGAACAAACAAACGACCCGGTGGGCAACCAGGCGGAGGCGTTACCCCTTCTAGGGCTGTCTTGACCCTCGATTCGACCTCCCATACTAGAGTGGAGATGACAATCTTCTCAGGTAAAATACACTCGGGAGTCACCGGGCGTTCGGATGGATCAAAAATACGAGATAAAGAATCGGGTTTGATGTTTTTGGAACCCGGGCGGTACGAGAGAACAAAATCAAAACGTCCGAAAAAAAGAGCCCACCGAGCCTGCCTGGAGTTGAGTCTTTTAGCCGATCTGATGTACTCAAGATTCTTATGATCGGTCCAGACGATAAAGGGTACCCCCGAACCCTCTAACCAATGACGCCACTCCTCCAACGCTAACTTGACCGCCAACAACTCTCTGTTACCAATGTCATAATTACGTTCGGCAGGCGATAGTCGATGAGAGAAAAACGCGCAGGGATGCATCTTGTCGTCTGAGGAAGCGCGTTGTGAAAGCACTGCTCCTACTCCCACCTCTGACGCGTCGACCTCCACCACAAACTGACGTGTGGGATCAGGGGTGACAAGAATGGGAGCCGAAACGAAGCGACTTTTGAGGTTGTTGAACACTGCCTCGGCAGTGTTCGACCACCTGAACGTCGTTCGGGGGGAGGTCAAGGCAGTCAGAGGTGCGACTAGTTGGCTGAAATTGCGAATGAAACGCCGGTAAAAATTGGCGAACCCCAGAAACCGCTGTAGGGCCTTACGGGAATCTGGACTTGGCCAATCTACCACAGCCTTAACCTTGTCAGGATCCATGCGCACTCCCTCAGAAGAGATGATGTACCCTAGGAAAGGAACAGACTGTGCATGAAACGCGCATTTCTCCGCCTTGACAAAAAGCCCATTCTCTAACAACCTCTGGAGCACTCGTCTGACGTGTTGAACGTGTTCCTGGAGAGACGAAGAAAAAATCAATATGTCATCCAGGTAAACATATATGAACTGATCTACCATGTCTCTCAACACATCATTAACGAGTGCCTGGAAAACCGCTGGACTGTTGGAAAGCCCGAAGGGCATAACCAAATATTCAAAGTGTCCTCTAGGGGTATTAAAAGCGGTTTTCCATTCATCCCCCTTCCTGATGCGAACCAAATGATATGCATTACGTAAGTCCAGTTTCGTGAAAATAGATGCTCCCTGCAACCTCTCGAAAGCTGAAGACATCAACGGCAAAGGATAAGAATTCTTTACCGTGATGTTGTTCAGCTCTCGGTAATCAATGCAAGGTCGCAGAGAACCATCCTTCTTTCCAACGAAAAATAACCCCGCCCCCGCAGGAGAAGAGGAAGGTTGGATGAACCCAGAGGCTAGAGAATCAGAAATATATTTCTCCATGGCCTCCCTCTCGGGAACAGAAAGAGAGTAAAGTTTGCCCTTAGGCGGAGATTTACCTGGCAGTAGATCTATTGCACAGTCATAGGAACGATGCGGAGGAAGAGAAGCAGCACGAGACTTACTGAACACCTCCTTCAGGTCGAGGTACTCTGCGGGCACGTTAGACAAATCCGCCGCCTCACTCTGAAACACAGAACCAGACACAGAAGGACAGGCAGACACTAAACAGGACTCATGACAGTGGTTACTCCATGTGGAAACAGTGTTAGTGCACCAGTCGACACGGGGGTTGTGTCTGGAAAGCCACGGGTGTCCCAAAACCACTGGTGCAAGTGGTGAGTCCATGAGGAGGAATGAAATGAGTTCCGTGTGATTGCCAGAAGTGATGAGGGTGATACGTTCAGTGGAATGAGTAATCCGGGGAAGTTCTTGACCATTGAGTGCGTTGACAGTAATCTGGTGTGAGAGAGGAGTGATGGGGATTTGAAGCTTAAGTGCAAGTTTGAAGTCCATGAAATTACCCTCTGCTCCCGAATCCAGTAATGCGTTGGTGCAGTGCGACGACGTTCGCCATCTCAGTCTTACCGGGAGGAGGGTCGATGATGGTGATGAGGTCTTCTCGGCGGAGATCCCACCCAATAGTAGCCTCATACTTACTACCGGGCTACCCCTTTTACCGGGCAGGCCTGGATGAAATGGCCCGCCCGGCCACAGTACAGACAGAGTCCTTGGGATCTCCGCCTTTCCCTCTCCTCCCGGGAAAGCCGAGCTCTCCCCACCTGCATGGGCTCATGATCGAATGCGGGGCTGACCGCGCTCGCGCCACTGGGCTGGAAATCCTCCGTGCTGGGCTGTGGATGGCTGGTACGCGTCAATCGGGTCACCCGATTCAGTCGAGCGTCTACTCTCAAAGCAAGTTCCACCAATCCATTAAGCATCTCGGGTAAGTCCAAAGCATAAATTTCTCTTTGAACGCGGTCAGCCAGCCCATGCAGGAACATATCCCACTGCGCCTCCTCGTTCCAACGGCACTCTGCGGCCAGGGTGCGGAACCGGATGGAAAAGTCCGCCACCGAGCCTTCTCCCTGTCTCAGTTCGGCGAGTAATCTGGCCGCCTCCTTACCCGCCACAGCACGATCGAATACCCTCTTCATTTCTTCGGAGAGTGCCTGGAACGAGGTGCAGCAGTTGTCTCCGTTCTCCCACACCGCCGTTCCCCAAAGCGCTGCTCTCCCTGACAGCAGGGTTAATACAAATGCCACCTTCGCCTGTTCACTCTGGAAAGTGCGTGGCTGTAGAGCGAAATGCATGGAACATCTCGTGAGGAACGCTCTGCAAAACTCTGGCTCGCCGGAATAACCCTCAGGTGTGGGTAGGCGTGGCTCTGGGCGATCAGCTGCAGCAGGTGCTGGTGGTGGGGGAACGGGTGGCGTGGGGGGCGCAGTGGGAGTCCGTAGAAGTTGTACCTGTTGGGTGAGCTCGGACACCTGCTTCACGAGTGCTTGCACCGCACGACCTGTGCCCGAGATGCTTTCCTCTTGTTGGTCCATACGTGAGATACTGTGGGCGATGAAATCGTTGATCTGGGACGTGCTTGCTGCATCCATGGGGGGTCAGATCGTTCTGTGAAGAAATAACGGGAGGATGCAAATGCAAGTAAAAATCTCAGTTTATTTGAAAGCGGTCAGATGAAGACACAGGTCGGGGACAAACACTCAGGTGGAGATGAAGCAGGGACGAGATGGCGATCCGGTGGTGGTGCGGTGAACAGCGTGCTCGAGTGAAACAACCAGGAACCGTGGGACATCAGACGACACGAAGAACTGACGAAAATCCAGACGAAGAACTTTTCAGACGAGGCACAGGAACAGGACACACACCGAGGAACAACCACAACGATCTGACAACATGAGAGGGAAAATTACTGGGCATATAAAGGGAACTGGGATTGAAGACAGCTGGCGACACTAATCAACACAACGAGTAACCACACCCACACAATTACATTCACACAGACACATCAGCATGAGACAGCCGATTCATGAACCGTGACACCTACTTCGCGACGAAATATCAAAACTGATGAGCAAAGGTGCTATAGAGCCCGTGTCTCAAGCTCAAAGCGGAGAGGGGCTGTACAGCAGATATTTTTTTCTGGTTCCCAAGAAAGACTGGGGTTTCAGACCCATACTGGATCTAAGACAACTGAACAAAGCATTAGTGAAACGCAGTTTCAGGGGCCGATCACACCTGACGCGTTTTTCAGGTTCGAAAACACGAGGTGCACAGTACTTTACATTACACAGAACGAGCAGTGCGCTGCGTTTTTTATGTTGCTAGGCAACCAATGAAACAGCTGTCCTGTCAGTCAAGTAAACGTCAAATCAGACTTTTATTACCTTTATTTACTTTCTGTTAACATTGTGGTAGTTACGGTTCGTGAAGTCGTTAAGCTCCTGGTAACCCGCGAGAGCACCACAAGTTTATCCTCTATCATCGCACTTTCATGGCGTTCAAGCAACTGTAGCTTTCATCACTTAAACGGAAGGCCCGCCTCTCACTTCATTCGATTGGACAGTGGAAAAAAACGCGATGACGTCGGGCGGTTTTTCCGCTCGGAGTTGCTTTTTTTTCAACTTCAAAAACGCGAGGCGCAGCAGGCGGTAAAACGCGAGGCGCAGCAGGCGCATAAACAGCGCGCAGAACGCTCGCTGCCATAGGAAACCAATTGAAAACAGGCGCCTCTCACTGCAAAAAACGCGTCAGGTGTGATCGGGGCTTCAGAATGCTCATGACCAGGAAAATCCTCGCGCAAGTTCGCAGAGGAGACTGGTTCATGTCGAAAGATCTGAAGGACGCGTATTTTCAAATACAGATAGCGTCACGTCACAGGCGATACTTGAGATTCGCCTTCGAGGGCCAGGCACACCAGTATACAGTCCTGCCGTTTGGCTTGTCCCTGGCACCTCGTACATTTACGAAGTGCATGGACGCAGCGCTCGCACCCCTCAGACTCAGAGGCATGCGAGTGCTGAACTATTTGGACGACTGGCTGGTTCTAGCTCAATCGCGATCAGAACTCGCGGAGCACAGGGCCATTTTACTCGATCACCTCGAGAATCTTGGTCTCAGAGTCAACTGGGCGAAGAGCTCGCTGAACCCCAGTCAAACGACTTCGTTTCTGGGCACAGTTCTGGACTCGCAGTCTATGATAGCGTGGCTGTCACCACAGCGCGTGCTAGACATCCAGCGCACAGCGAAACTCTTTCGCTGCGGCGCGACCGTCACGCTCAGGAAATTTCAGAGGATGCTAGGTCTTATCGCCATCAGCATCATCCAGGAGCCTCCGCATCGGGATGGGGAGCGCTGCTCGAGGGCAGAGCGTTTTTCGGCCTGTGGTCAGAACGCGAAAAGCTCCAACATATCAACTGCTTGGAAATGATGGCAGTGGAAAATGCGCTGACGCGTTTGCATCCCCAAATCAAGGACCAACACGTCTTAGTCCGTTCGGACAACATGTCTGTGGTGTCCTATATAAATCACCAGGGCGGTCTCACATCCCCAAACCTGTACAGGCTGGCGGAACGCCTCCTATTATGGGCTCAGCGCAACTTGCGCTCGCTGAGAGCAGTGCATGTGCCAGGGATCCAGAATCTGGGTCCAGACAGACTATCCAGGAACAACGTTCCTACGAGCGAGTGGTCTCTACACCCGCAAACAGTCCAGCTGTTGTGGGAGAGATTCGGCAGAGCGGAGGTGGACCTGTTCGCGTCCCACGAAAACGCTCACTGCCCCGCGTTCTTTTCCAAGAGCGAGAACGCGCTGTCCTGAACGTGGCCGCGCTGTCCGCTCTACGCTTTTCCCCCGGTCTCCCTCCTGCCTCAGGTGTTAGAACGGATCAGGGAAACGAAATGCTCAGTGCTGCTCGTAGCGCAGCTCTGGATGAACCGGCCGTGGTTACCAATCCTGATGCAGCTAGCAGACACTGCCCCGTGGCCAGTGCCATTGAGGAGGGACCTCCTCTCGCAGGCCAGGGGTTCCATTTGGCATCCTCACCCGGAATTGTGGTCCCTCCACGTGTGGGCGCTCAACGGGTACCCGCTGATCTCTCAGTAGGGGTGCTAAACACTATCACTCAGGCTAGAGCACCGTCAACTAGACGGCTTTACTCTGCAAAGTGGTCTGTATTCTCCAGCTGGTGCACGGCTCGGGGTTTTTCACCCCCCGATTGTGGGGTGACGGAGGTTCTCTCCTTCCTACAGGAGCTGTTGGATAAGGGCAGAGCCCCTTCCACGCTCAAAGTCTATGTGGCGGCTATCGCAGCGTTCTCTGAAACAACGCTCGGTCAGTCATTAGGTAGGAACGATCTAGTCATCCGCTTCCTCAGGGGAGCTAGGAGGCTGAATCCTCCCAGGCCCCCTTCAGTCCCTATGTGGGACCTCTCTACAGTTTTGGAGGCCATGAAAGGTTCCCCTTTCGAGCCCATCCAAACGACTAGCCTCAAACATCTGTCATTCTGAACAGTGTTTCTGTTGGCTCTCGCTTCAGTTAAGCGCGTAGGTGACCTGCACGCGCTCTCGGTGAGCGCAGCATGCTTAGAGTTTGGACCAGGTGACTCGAGAGTCATACTCAAACCTAGGCATGGTTATGTGCCAAAATCCCTCAACACACCGTTTCGGGCTCAGGTTATCTCCCTGTCTGCCCTGCCGGTGTCAGACGAGGAAGGGGACTCAAGTTTTCTCTGCCCTGTTAGGACCCTGAGAGCTTACGTGTCTCGCTCTTCTGTCTTTAGACAGACTGAGCAGCTATTTGTCTCGTTCAGTGGACGTTCCAAGGGAATGGCTGTTTCGAAACAAAGCCTGTCCAGATGGATAGTCGATGCTATAGCGCTAGCTTACACTGCCCAGGGTCTTCAGTGCCCGTTGGGTGTCAGAGCGCATTCCACGAGAGGCATTGCCTCGTCGTGGGCTTGGTCTAGTGGGATTTCCTTACAAGACATTTGTATGGCGGCAGGCTGGGCATCGCCCTCTGCATTTATCAGGTTTTATAACCTAGAGGTTCCCGCTCTGCAGGCTAAACTATTGTCGGTATAATCAGTCAGTGGTCTGATTAGGACTCTGAAGCCGCGAGCGCAGTGCGCTGCCGGCTATCATATGGGCAATATTGCGCGGATGTCATGTTACCGCGTCTATGGACGTTACCATATAGGGGCACAGGGGTTCCCTTCCTGTCCCAGGACTCTCTGTGAGTCCCTCTAGTGATTTATGCTTGACAAATCCTGGATTCCAGGTTTATGGGTGATTAATCACAGTACGCACGGCGTTTTGCACTGGTTCCCCTAGCGTTTTCAACGCAGTACGAGAGACCTCTCGTAAGAGAACGTACTCGGTTACTAACGTAACCTCGGTTCTCTCTAGAAGAGGGCCTAGCCGTGCGTACGGTTCACTCTGGTTCGCTTCGGCGATGAATAAAATCAAGTGAATCAGCCTTATCGAGCTCCCTTTATAGGGTTAAGCCACGCCCGTTTCGGCGGGAAGTGGCAAGAAGGGCGCGAAGCGCCCTCATTGGCCTGACGTCACCACAGGCCTCACTCGATAGGCTTATGCAGTTGCCGCAGGGCAACCAATGAGCAAGCGAGCCGTCTCGCCCATGGTTGCGTGCTGCTGCAATGCGTTTTACATTACTACAAAATTAAAGGATAATTTTTGCTTCAGTATTCGTGGAAAAAGAGATTTTCCCCTAGCGTTTTCAACGCAGTACTCGTTCCCTCTTCTAGAGAGAACCGAGGTTACGTTAGTAACCGAGTACGTTTCTGTGAATGAATGAACGGCAGCTGCAGAGATGCGCGCTGTTTATCACAGCTCGCAAAAAGACAGTTTAAATTTAAATTGCGTCTCTGTGTGAATGAATGATGATGTTTTAGCAAACTGTATTGCTATACTGAGTTGAGTAAAAATCGACTGAAATATGTTGAAATAAAATGTATTTGTATAAGCAACGTATTAAACTGCAAATTAACATTTATATTTCTTATAATAAAAATTAAAGACCTATGTTACAGACATATGAAAGACAACATTTTGTTGATTAGTTTTGGATAGATTATACATTTTTACTGTAAAATATCTGCCGCCTCAAATAAGCTTTTGTTTGCCAATATTTGCTCATGTTAAATATAGTATGTTTTGTCAAAAATAAAGTTATCAAATAATCAATCAAATCCTTAACTTTGAAATATGTATGATAAAATGTATACTTTAGTTTTTCAAAGAAAGATTACACTTGAATTGTTGTTGTAATTGTAACCTTTTTAAAAAAATATATATATATATATTTACAAGGTAGATGTAAACAAACTATTAAAAGGTAAATATAAGCCTTTTCTTTAAATAATTTTTATTGTGTTTTATTTAGGGCTGTTTTCGACTAAGGATTTTCATAGTCGAATCTGATTCGTTAGATTTTGCCGTAGTCGACTGATAGTCAAACCTTTTTTTTTTTTTTTTTTTTTTTTTTAGATAGCAGCTAGATTTTTTCCATTTCAAACAAAAGAGCTAAAAAAAACTAAAAGAAACACATGGTGTGTAACAAATACCTTTTTTTCATTTAAAGCCAGATGAACAAAACATATCACACATATATCATAACATTTCATAAACATGAGGAGCAATATGAGAGAGAACTTTGGTGATCGTTGTTTAGGTACATTAAACCACGTAAAGCTTTTTCACGCCCATGAGAACCGTGTGGAGTCAACTCACAGCCGCTCCGCTGCCCTGCTGAAAATGTGAAGCAGAAACGCTTAATATCAGATAACGTCCATAATAATTGGACTCTGGGTTCGATTTTTTGACCATTTTCAGTGGTTATGAGGAGCAATATGAGAGGGAAATTTGGTAATCATTGTTTAGGTAGCCTACATTAAACCACATAAAGCTTTTTTCACGTTAGGACTTAGCCTATATATAAAGCCCATGAGAACCGTGTGGAGTCAACCAGCCGCTCCGCAGCCCTGCTGAAAATGTGAAGCAGATTTTTGAATACATTTTTATTTATTTACATTAGTAAGCTACAGGACATCGTCTTTCAAAACATGACCTGCGCGAAAGCGGAAAATATTTTTTTTGTACCCAGCCCTTCTGAAAATGCGAATGCGTCTCTGTCCCCAGCACATTTCAAACCAAACTGACGCCCATGTACCGTATATTTTCCGCACTATAAAGCGCACCGGATTATAAGGCGCACATTCAATGAATGGCCTATTTTAGAACTGTTTTCATATATAGGGCGCACCGGATTATAAGGCGCATAGAATAGAAGATACTGCAGTCAAACGTTTGACTGGGTTTGCGTTATGCAGTGGTCACCAACCTTTTCATAAGATCACATCCAAAGTCCAAATATAAACCAAGATCTACCACTTGCAAAAAAATATGAAAAAACAAGTGGCTGAGCTGTAAAACCTTGTTTATACTCGACGCGTCCGCCTGAGCGCGAAGCTATGGCGCGAAGGTAATAAAAAACTAATATCCGTCTGCTCGGGCAGATTCAGCTTAACAGCGCGCGCGCCTCCGCATCCGAAGATGCACGACTTTGACCCGAATCTGCCCGAGCAGACGGATATTAGTACATCTCATCATCACACCGGCACCCAGTTTGCGCGTCTAAATCAGTTGTATGGTCTGGTGTTCAGTCTAAAACAAAACAGTTGCGTCAAGTATAAATGCCTCGTCTGTTTGAGGAGTTGCGCGCGCAGTCAGCGGAGGCTCGCGCTCCGGTGCCAGGCGAAAGTATAAACAAGGGTTAAGTCAGCGGTTGTTTTACAGACATTAACATAAGGCGCCAGATCCATATATAAGGCGCTCCGGATTATAAGGCGCACTGTCGTTTTTTGAAAAAATTAAAGGCTTTTAAGTGCGCCTTATAGTGTGGAAAATACAGTAGGCTATTCGACTATGAGGTTCATAGTCGAATCAGACCTCTCCGAATCGAATCGTCGAATCCTCGACTATTAGAAGTCAGCCCTAGTTTTATTAGTGACAAATTTGGGGAGAGGATAAATATTCCAAAACTGAAAATACAGTATGAGAATTAACTGCACAATTACTAGACATGTTTTCCTTGGATATTATAGGCCAAATTGCAAGCACAATATGTGGAAAAATAAAAAAGAATTGAGATGCTTCCAACTGTTGCTCTTGCATTCTTGTGGCTCAGTGACTTACCTGAATGAATGGCTAATTAAGTATGCAGGCCCCATTGTCTCTTCAGGTGTGAACCACTAAATATGCATGATCGTTGACGCCCACTCGAATATTGCCTTTCCAAACAGAAAGTGCTTTGCAAAATTCAAATCAATGTATTGTGTTATGTGAATGATAAGGCAAGGTGATTTTCACATCATTTTGAAGAAAAAACTCTAGGTGATGACATCCATTAGACAAAGTCTTATTGGCACATATTTAGAATGTGTTTTATGGTCTTATTTCAGAAACTTTAGTTTTTAGTTTTTTCAATAACCACGCATAAACATTATTCTCTCAAAAATGCAGACATGTACATTCTTGTTGCTCACATATTATGGTAGCCCTGTTTGTGCTAAATAGTGTGTAATTTTTTTTTGCCATTAATATGTTTATAAGCAACTGAAAAAAGCACAAATGTCAGGGCATGTCAGAACATCTCAAGGACCCCAAAAACACCTTAGACCCCAGAGGGTTAAAATGTAGGTACCGCTGGCCCCGCTTTTACGAGGAGCCAGCGGCGGAACAGACATACACAAACAAAGACTCCCCCCGTCAGGGAAGGATGTGCTGGATGGCCTCCGTCTGCTTCTGTACAGTGGAGAACTGTTGGGCGAAGTTCTCCACCGTGTCGCCGAATAACCCAACCTGGGAAATGGGGGAGTCCAGGAACCGAACCTAGTCCGCTTCCCTCATATCCGCCAGGTTGAGCCAGAGATGGCGCTCCTGGACCACCAAGGTGGCCAGACCAATCGCGCGAGCTGCAACATTTGTACCCCGGAGGGCCAAATCGGTTGCAGTGCGGAGCTCACCCATGAGCTCACGATCTGCACAACTCTTGTGCATGTCCATGAGTGCCTGGGCCTGATGGACCTGAAGCAACGCCATGGCATGCAAAGAAGATGCGGCCTGCCCACAAGCCTTGTAAGCTCTGCCTGCCAAAGCAGACGAGAACTTACAGGCCTTAGAGGGGAGAAGAGGGTCTCCCTTCCAGAAGGTAGCGGTCGCTGGACACAGTTGCATCGCAACGGACAGCTCCACTGGGGGGATCGCCTCGTAACCCTTATCCGCACCTCCATTGAGGGTAGTGAGGGAGGAGGAGCTACCAAGCCTGTTTCTGGCAGAGAAAGGTGCCTTCCATGACCTAGTGAGCTCCTCATGCACTTCAGGAAAAAAAGGTACTGGAGCGGCGGGCTGAGAACCAGACCGGCCTGCTCCAAGAAACCAATCATCCAACCGATAAGGTTCGGGACACGGTGGAGTGTTCCACACGAGCCTGACCGCCTCGGCGGCCTTCTTGAGCATAGCAGTCATTTCAGGATCCAACATCGGCGTCGCCACTCTCCCGGAGGAGGGCAACGGCACCGAGTCTTCTTCCGTCAAATCAAGCTCCCCATCTGATGCTGCGATGGACATTCCATCGTCCGGAGTCACCCCAAAAGAAATGTCTGGTCGGTCCATTACAGAGGGACCGGCGCATTCCTGCTGAGCTTCTCCCGGCTGCGATGCCTGAGAAACGGGAGGGATCCACGGGGCCACGCCGGGCGGATTACCCCTCACCGTAACTCTCAGATCACCCGTACCCTGCGGCATTCCAGGTTTCCCCTGGGAGGTTACCCCAGGGGGCGCTCTAGAACGGGGCAAAGGTACAGGGACTACACTTCCGCGTTTAACGGAAGCGAGTCTCGATCTTAGCACCGAGATGATCATATCCCTGCAATGAGGACATGAATCATCCACAAGAGTCGCTTCAGCGTGCTGAATGCCCAGGCACATGAAGCAGCTCTCGTGGCTGTCAGAGGACGACAGAAACCGACCGCACCCAGAAACGTATGGATGAAATGGAAACAGCTGCGATTTTCTGTGCAATCAAATGTTCTCTAGAATCCAAAGCGTCCCGCCCCCTACATTATACATAGCCGCTGAAGCTGCGCCTGAAATCAATTCGTTCACACAGTTACTATTTTCTATATGGCGAATGGCACACAGTGCACTATATAGGGGATAGGGAATGATTCAGTGTAAATACTCTTTCCATTGGGGCGAATGAAGTCTGGTTTCTTGTTAGTGTCACGTGAACTGTCGAAGCATGCACACAGTCTGCTCCGGGTCCAGAGACACGTGTCGGCACGTATTAGAAAACGTATCAGGCCCATTTGAATTCTGCACAGAATGCTATATTTTAAAGCGATATGGAGGAGATTAGGAGGAGAAATGATTTTAGATTAGGAGGAAACTGCGGCTTTACAGGCTCAACGGCTCTGGCTGAGCTGTGATTTAAACTAAACACTATTGGCTATTTAAAAAAAGGGGTGGAGCTGTTCGATATGTCCCGCCCTGTCTTCCACCACAAACTGACTTATCGTTGTACATTTGTTTGTTCTAGTTATTTACACAGATTTATTGTTTATTCTGTATGCGTAATTCAGATATGGATGGCATGAAGAATGATCACATCAAACTTGACATTCTGTCATATCACAGATATATAATGGGGTTTTCTTTGTCATAGTTTTTAAATGCTCAGTCTAACTATTTGAATATCAGGTGTTGAATGAGTAACACCTGACCGCCGGGCAAGCTGCGTCAGCGCTGCACACCATGGCCACGTTGCAGATCTTCCAGGCCGATCTCCTTCGAAAGCTGGATGAGAAAGGACCTGGCGCGAACTGCGTGCCGGACCTAAGAAGCGCCACGAACCTCGCCCTCCGTGCTACTAAGTCCGCAGCACAGGCCATTGGACGGAGTATGGCCTCTCTCACTGTGACCGAGAGACACCTGAGGCTGACGCTCTCAGAAATGGCCGAGTCCGAGCGCACCGCGTTCCTCGACGCCCAGCTTTCTCCCGCTGGCTTCTTTGGATCCTCCGTCAAGGATTTTGCGGAGAGATTCGCAAAGGTACAGAAAGCGTCACAGGCTATGAAGCACTTCCTCCTGAAGCGCTCCAGCTCTGCAGCAGGCCGTGCGAAACCGTCTGCACAGAGCTCAAAGCCCTAGCCACCGTCCACTGCCACCACTTCGCAGCGCCGCCAGGCCCGAAGCGCGAGACCGCGCTCCCGCTCATCCAGCCGCCGCCCCGCCATGCGTGGCCCGCGGCCTAGGACTGTGGTAAAGCCTGAGGCCCCGAAGTCGTCCTAGCACGCCTAGGAAAACGACGGTGTTCGAGTCCCGCTGCGGCCGGACTCCCACCAAAGTTATTCGCTCGTCCAGTTCCAGCAAATGTGACTGTTCCAGTGTTTTCTGCAGCCAACAAGCCGGTTCTGTCACCCGCTTGCCTGCACACAAATGCCGTTTTCACGGCTACCCAGATAAATCCCCAAGAGAGTGTATTTTCTGGTGTCCCGGCCACGGCCGATGGTGTCTCATGTGTAGTAAGAATGCCCACTGCCTAGTGACCATCTCTACACACAAGCACAGCCTGTCACACAGGTCCCGCGCACATAAAATCGACTCAGATCGATTGCGCTTCAAACGTGGTAAATGTGCCCACTACCCAGTGCCCACAAACACCACGTTATGCATGTCTCACGGTTTCTGTAAAAACGAAACCAGCGTGCATTCGCTTCACTCAAGCGAACAATGCTTTCGGTGTGATAAATGTGCCCACTGTCCCGCGCCCACATCCACACATAGACATGACTACGGGACTCTCCCAGCCCTCCCCCTCGCGGTTGACCGCCGCAGAGGAGTCGAGCGCGGGCAATCTGCCCCATGCCTCAAATGTCACGAGCGCGACGCTTGTGTTACAGCACACCAAAGCCTCTCCATCGCTGAGCGAACGGAGCGCGCTTCGTATTCAACCCCTAGCTATTCATGCAGACGCATGGGCAAAGCTTAGCCTGACTACGTCAGACTTCCTACTTCCGCTAATTTCATTTCGCTCCTGTAGTCAGTCTGAGACAGCAGCTTATCTTTCAGTTTGCCACCGGCTTTCGGACGGCCGGGCCAATCAACGAACAGAGGGCGGGCTGAGAGCCGTGACGTAGACGCTGATTGTACCGTGGATGCGTAGATTTACTTCACATAATCTGCAAAAGTCATTCACAGCCATGTTCAATCCGGTATTTCGCTCGATGGTTTAGTTTTTGCATCATACATGCGTTTACAGTGGAAGTTAGATGCGGCTGAGCATGCGCATAACACACGCCATAACCAAACGTTATGTGATTGGCTTACGGGTAACCAATGATTTTAAACTTCAGACAAGCGCCCCCCCGCGCGAGAGAAAACACTTCTCTATTATGCTATTCCAGACTCTGTCAACGAAGCAAAGTGAAGTAGCAGAGTCTGGTATTACCAGGCTAGGCAAAGCTGCCCGGGGTTTCGAAGTGGGTGCTGGACATTATAAAAAGAGGCTATTCGCTACAGTTTCGCCGACGCCCTCGCCGCTATACGGCGCATGTCGAGACCACAGTAAAAGCAGAAGTAGCACATTTACTTCGAGCCGAAGTGGCGAAACTATTGAACAAAGGGGCCATAGAGCCTCTCTCTCAAGTTCAGAGCGAAGGAGGGCTATACAGCAGATACTTCCTGGTACCGAAAAAAGACGGGGGTCTCAGACCCATACTAGATCTAAGGCAACTGAACAGAGTGCTTGTGAAGCGACAGTTCAGGATGCTCACGACCAGAAAAATCCTCGCGCAGATTCGCCAAGGAGATTGGTTCGTGTCAATAGATCTGAAAGACGCGTATTTTCAAATACAGATAGCGTCACGTCACAGGCGATATTTGAGATTCGCCTTCGAGAGCCAGGCATATCAGTACACAGTCCTGCCGTTCGGTTTATCCCTGGCACCCCGTACATTTACGAAGTGCGTGGATGCGGCGCTCGCACCCCTCAGAATGAGGGGCGTGCGAGTACTGAACTATTTGGACGATTGGCTGATTCTAGCGCAATCTCGCTCAGTGCTCATAGAGCACACGACCATTTTACTCGATCACCTCGAGAATTTGGGTCTCAGTGTCAATTGGGCAAAGAGCTCTCTGTCCCCCAGTCAGACGATATCTTTCCTGGGCACAGAGTTGGACTCGCTGTCCATGATAGCGCGACTATCACCACAGCGCACGGTAGACATTCAGCGTACAGCGAACTCGTTCCGCTGCGGTGCGTCTGTCCCGCTCAAGAAATTTCAGAAGATGCTGGGTCTCATGGCCTCAGCATCATCAGTGCTCCAGCTGGGCCTGCTCCGCATGCGCCCGCTAAAGTTTTGGCTGAAAGCGCGAGTCCCACGCCAAGCGTGGGCATCCGGTCTGCTTCGCCTCAAGGTCAATCAGAAGTGCGTCACAGCTCTGAAACCTTGGAAAGCGGACGACTGGTACCAATCAGGTGTAAGCCTGGGGACTTCCTCGAGGGTGAGAATGGTGTCCACGGACGCATCCACCTCGGGATGGGGAGCGCTGCTCGAGGGCAGACCGTTCTTCGGCCAGTGGTCAGAATGGGAGAAGCTCCTGTACATAAACTGCCTCGAAATGCTGGCAGTAGACAACGCGCTGACGCGTTTTTGTCCCCAAATATAAGGATAATAGAGGTGCTGAATTGTTTGAAATCGATGGCTCGAGGATCAATTATTCTCTCGTGCAGGGGCAGTTTATGTGAAAAAGCGGTCATCTTTATAAAAGAAGCACTTCAGAAATAGTTGAAATTGCAATTTATTATGATTATTGGATATTATAAAAAATAATCCAAACTATAAATAGCCTATAATAGCCTATCCTACATATTTTAAAATTGTAACATAGCCTATTGCTGCCACAATAACCTTTTCAAAAATTTACATGCCGCCTTTTCTTTCCCATTTTTGTTCGCTGAGGTGGAGCTGCGATGAAATATTGTTCTTGTGTAAATACTTTCCAGCATTTCAGTAATAAAAGTTTACATCTTGCGTACGGTGCTCGGCAGTGATCAAAAAGGATTTAAACCGTGAATTTTGAATCTCTTGTAAACTCAGAGATGTGGATTCAGACGGCAATTAAATTACCACACGACCTGGGGTGCGTTTCCCGAAAGCATCGTTGGCCAACTATGGTTGCAAGTTCATCGCAATGTCCATTGAACTCTATTGGTAACGACGGAACTTGCGACCATAGTTGGCCAACGATGCTTTCGGGAAACGCACCCCTGTTTGTCACAAAAACAGAAGGTACTAATTTGGCCAGGGATTTTTATGCGGATTGGGTGAGAAAAACACTGATATTATGGATTCGGAAAGCGGGCCCAGAGGATTCAAGTGTAAGTAAAATGTATGTTTATTTAGAGAGCTGGTCAGTAGCAGGGAGAGTGATGATGAGTAGTAGTCCTGTATGAAGGCACTTGGCAGCACAGGGACGCTGAGGACAAACCCGATCTCTCCGGTAACGATGAAGATGATGATGATGATGATGATGACGATAGCAGTCCGGGAAAAACGGAGATGGATCAGAGACCGGAGTCCAGGAAGTAGACAGCGTGAATGACAGCCCAGATAGCAAACTGACATTGAATCAACGTGGAAACGACGTTTCTCGTGACATCGAAATAACGTTGATCTCCGACGTTGATCCGGCATCACTTTGCTCATCGAATTAACGTTGAATCAACGTCAGACACGCCATTCAAAACTAACAGAAAATCAACATAACTGGTTTGCTTTCCTAACGTTGAAACGATGTTGATTTTAAGTTGTTGAAATGACGTTATAGAATCAACATAAAATCGTTCTAATTGGTTTGCATCGTTACGTTAAAAGGATGTTGATTTCAATTGTTTAAATTACGTTAGCTACCATAAATACATTTTCTACTTGATTTAAAAATCTATCACTTATTTGATAAATTAGTCTGTATAGGTAATAATTTATTAAACACACATCACATTCACTTAACATTGCTTTATCATTTATACAAAAGATACATTTACAAATACATTTTTAAATCTTCTGTATACAAACTCTATATAAGAGTAATATAGAAAAAAGCATTTACACTCAAAATACACAGACATTCCACATTCTTCAGGCATTCTTTCTAAGCCTCAGCCAAATGCAACTTAATGTACAAACTGTCTTTGACATTTGTATATATGACAAATAAACTTAACTCAAAGAAAATTTCACTTAAATGTTACAAGTTTGCATCCCTATATATTGAGTTGTTTATCTCCCTTTGATATAATTACATACAGTATTATAGCCTATAAAGTATTATTATAGCAAAATTATTATAGTGGAATTTGTAGATATATGTGATAAATAACATTACGGTGTACAGAAATCGATTTAAATAGTACATTGAGTTTAATTTGTCGTTTAATGATCTAATATGTGTTGTTAGTCCCGAGAAATTTCACGTGAATAAATACTTAGATCCAACTATTGTACGTGTGTGGCGTACTTCAATGGTCCAGTGGTATAACATTTGCCAAGCGTGTCAGAGTTTACAAATCCGCATTTGTATGTATGTATGTATGTATGTATGTATGTATGTATGTATATACAACTACTTATCACGCATGGTCTTCTAAAAAAAATATTTATAATATATATTGTTTTTTAGAAAATGGCCGATCATTTCGCTATAAGACCCTTATGTCTCGACTGGGATCGTGTAGAGACTTTTAAGCTGGACTGAGTCTGACATTTTAACCGTCTTTGAACATTTGAATGGTTGTTAGCCATTTAAGTCCATTATATGGTGAGAAATCCTAGAATGTTTTCCTCAAAAACCTTGAAAGAAAGACATGGACATCTTGGATGACATGGGGGTGAGTAAATTGTCAGGAATTTTTTATTTGAAAGTGAACTAATCCTTTAATATTAGGGTCTGTTTCGCAAAATCATCGTAAATCATCGTAGATCTACGAGTGCTCTGGAGTAAGCCTAATAGTAAATCATGTAGCGCTTTATATACACTTGTCTTGATTGCTAATCCACATCTGATGACGATTATTAGGTTAAACGTTCACGTTCATGGATGATTATATTTCAGCACTTCGCAAATGGACAGCGACTCTTAAGAAGCACGTAGAACGCGTTCTCGCGCGTTAATGCCCACATAGCAAATTTTTTTCTGGCCCAGCTCCGGGCCACACAATCACTTTTCCCTTGGCCCAAGTACCGCAAAGAATGAAGGCCCTAAAGTGGCCCAGAACTGGATTAAAGACAAGGGTCACACATGGGCCATAACTGGCCCAAATCTCAGCCTGAACTGGGCCAAAACAGGTTTTATTATTGGTACAAATTCTCAGCCATAAGTTAAGTTAAAAATAGTTTATTTAACAATAGGCACAAGCCAATAATAATGCATTATTATTATTTTCTATTTTTTTAGTACATTCAAAGCTTAACATCTTATTACCACCTCAAAATGCATTTAATTTCAAAATGTTCTGGTCTGTCTTAAACAGTAGTTTACTTATTGTAGTAATGCACAAGCCAAAAAAAAAAACCTAGAATTTGTGAACACTATATTAGTTGCCTGAACAGCCAACTACAGTGAGGAAAATAAGTATTTGAACACCCTCTATTTTGCAAGTTCTCCCACTTGGAAATCATGGAGGGGCTGAAATTGTCATCGTAGGTGCATGTCCACTGTGAGAGACATAATCTCAAAAAAACAATATCCAGAAATCACAATATATGATTTTTTAACTATTTATTTGTATGATACAGCTGCAAATAAGTATTTGAACACCTGTCTATCAACTAGAATTCTGACCCTCAAAGACCTGTTAGTCTGCCTTTAAAATGTCCACCTCCACTCCATTTATTATCCTAAATTAGATGCACCTGTTTGAGGTCGTTAGCTGCATAAAGACACCTGTCCACCCCATACAATCAGTAAGAATCCAACTACTAACATGGCCAAGGCCAAAGAGCTGTCCAAAGACACTACAGACAAAATTGTACACCTCCACAAGGCTGGAAAGGGCTACGGGGAAATTGCCAAGCAGCTTGGTGAAAAAAGGTCCACTGTTGGAGCAATCATTAGAAAATGGAAGATGCTAAACATGACTGTCAATCTCCCTCGGACTGGGGCTCCATGCAAGATCTCACCTCGTGGGGTCTCAATGATCCTAAGAAAGGTGAGAAATCAGCCCAGAACTACACGGGAGGAGCTGGTCAATGACCTGAAAAGAGCTGGGACCACCGTTTCCAAGGTTACTGTTGGTAATACACTAAGACGTCATGGTTTGAAATCATGCATGGCACGGAAGGTTCCCCTGCTTAAACCAGCACATGTCAAGGCCCGTCTTAAGTTTGCCAATGACCATTTGGATGATCCAGAGGAGTCATGGGAGAAAGTCATGTGGTCAGATGAGACCAAAATAGAACTTTTGGGTCATAATTCCACTAAACGTGTTTGGAGGAAGAAGAATGATGAGTACCATCCCAAGAACACCATCCCTACTGTGAAGCATGGGGGTGGTAGCATCATGCTTTGGGGGTGTTTTTCTGCACATGGGACAGGGTGACTGCACTGTATTAAGGAGAGGATGACCGTGGCCATGTATTGCGAGATTTTGGGGAACAACCTCCTTCCCTCAGTTAGAGCATTGAAGATGGGTCGAGGCTGGGTCTTCCAACATGACAATGACCCGAAGCACACAGCCAGGATAACCAAGGAGTGGCTCTGTAAGAAGCATATCAAGGTTCTGGCGTGGCCTAGCCAGTCTCCAGACCTAAACCCAATAGAGAATTTTTGGAGGGAGCTCAAACTCCGTGTTTCTCAGCAACAGCCCAGAAACCTGACTGATCTAGAGAAGATCTGTGTGGAGGAGTGGGCCAAAATCCCTCCTGCAGTGTGTGCAAATCTGGTGAAAAACTACAGGAAACGTTTGACCTCTGTAATTGCAAACAAAGGCTACTGTACCAAATATTAACATTGATTTTCTCAGGTGTTCAAATACTTATTTGCAGCTGTATCATACAAATAAATAGTTAAAAAATCATATATTGTAATTTCTGGATTTTTTTTTTTTAGATTATGTCTCTCACAGTGGACATGCACCTACGATTACAATTTCAGACCCCTCCATGATTTCTAAGTGGGAGAACTTGCAAAATAGCAGGTTCAAATACTTATTTTCCTCATATGTACAACATTTTTGAATTCTAACTAAATTAATCTATCAATGAATCTAGCACTGAAATTTAAAAATATTATAATGTAATTTTACTCTCAACAAACATAGAGCAAATTTAAAAAATTACTTAAAACAAATTTGCACACAAGAATGTTTGTATGTGTGAGGGAGAAAGTGATGCTATTTAGAACTGTCCTCAGGAAGTGAAGTACAGCTCTGCAGTCCCCCTCTTTTCTCCTCAAGCGCTCTCCCCAGACAGCAAGTGTCAGCCCAGATCTGGCCCACATCTGGACCGTGTGAAATCCACATGAACCAGATTTGGGCCAGATCTGGGCTGATCCTATCAGGAGCAAGCTGAATCCATCTTTGTATTGTTGCTTCTATCTCCTGATCAGTGGCATGTGTCAGATGATTTTTTCCTCACAGCAGCTAAAAGACAAAATACTAAATTAATAAATACATATACAAATATTTATCCACCTACTGTAAATAAATTTAGGTAACAAATTAAAATAAGGTTGCTTCGGTTAAATTTTATACAGGAAATGATTGCTTATAATGTGGCACTATTGAATGACCCGCAGGCCGGTGTATCGCACCCCTGTCGCGTCAGTCTGTAACGTTACTCGCGTTGAAGGTAAAAGAGTAGCAAAACTCGAGAGCACGTAGATGTGAATTTGAGAACTTGTACAATAAATATTCGTACTTGTACATGAACATTTACACTCACAGCTCCAGTGTGAAAACCTGTAAAATAAAAATCTGAAGTTGAATGTTGAAATTTGCACTCGCATACAATAGTCACAAACCTGTATTCTGAATCTGAAGCTGCAGACAAGTAGACACAAATGTGTAAAATGCCATTCACAGAAATACAATGACAGGCTTAATGGACCAACAGTTATAAAAAAAAAAAAAAAAATTTTTTTAAAAAAAAAACATAATTATTAATAATTACATTATTAATAAAACACAGGCAGCAAGTATATTTGCACTGAACACACATTTGCTTTCTTTCGTCATATTCTGTGCTCATCTGCTTTTCTGTAGTATGCATTATTAGCATTGTGTTTATTGAGTTTGATAATATTGTTTATTTCTTTTAATATCAGTGTAATGCATTAAGCAAATGTTAGCGTTTCAGTGCATGTGGGGTTTCGTGACATCATTGAAGTCCCATTTCATTGGCTAGGTGCCAACCAATAAAACGGCTCCTTTGCCATGATGAGGCCACATTTGGGCCAAGTCTGTTTGCTATGTGGATGTTAAGTGCATTTTTGGGATTTCCGTAACCTTGCACGTAGAGAGCTAAGGCCAGAGCAGTCAGACTCAGAAGATTTTGAGAGAAATGCGATTCGAGTAGGATTAAACCACAAACGGATTTGTAAAAATCGTATTTAATGTGATTTTTTTTTTTTTTTTTTGCGTTTGGCCGGAAGCTAGAATTTTGTTTATAGAATTCGAGTTTAGAATAGAGTTTGTTTATGATGGATGGATGCACTTTTTTGAGCTTCAATCTGTTGCAATCCACTGCCATTATCAAGCTTGGAAGAGCCAGGATATTTATTAATATAACTTTGATTGTATTCGTCTGAAAGAAAATTGTCATATACACCTAGGATGGCTTGCGAGTAAATCATGGTGTATATTTCATTTCAAAGTTTGATGCCTTTAAACTTTAAAATATTAAAACCAGTGAAAATTATGTTATAATTGAATCTCTATTAAAGATGACCTATTATGCTTTTTTTACATTTTCAACTCAGTGTGTAATGTTGCTGTTTGAGTATGAAAAAGCTCTGCAAATTTACAAAGCACCAAGTCACTCCATGGAGAGTTATTCTGTATATCAATAAAACCATTTCTGAACATCATCATTCGAACATTCTGAGCATCGATTTTAGTTTTGAGGTTTTTTTCTGGGAACGTCACGTCACAATATCCCTTATTTAAATAATTCCTGCCTAAGGCATGCACAAAAAAATGGATCAGGGCCTGGTTGAGTTGAGTTAGTAGTGTGTTGAAACTCGCGGTTATGGTAAGGGGGGTGACAATTTCGAAACCCACTCGAATTGGTTGACCAATCACAACACACTGGTCCAGCCGGCAAATCAGAGTACATTGCTCTTTTTGAAAGGAGGGTTTTCTATTTAGACAGGACCTAAACCGAACGTTACTGAAGACTATAGTTGAGTCTACCTTACGTTACTTGAGACTGCCTCTCAATTGGCCTACTTATAATACGCCCTAAAAGTATGTACTCTTTTTGTGAAGAAAAAGTGCTTACTTTTGAGTATGTAGCAGAAGAGTAGACCAGCGTTGGGACATACTATCACGTCATACAATTGCGTCTTTAACGGTTGCTCTCTGTCGCATCCTGTCACGCAAACTGACCTGTCAATCATCTTGTCAAAGATAAAATTCTCCACATTTCATTTAATTTCATTTCATTTTCTATCGTATCGGAGAGAAATGCAGAAGCATGTTGATCTGCAGTCACGGGTCTTTCATGCAGAGACTCTCCTCAAATTAATGCATAATCACTCTTCAGCTTCTCATTGGATTTTCTGTGCAATCAAATGTTCTCTGGAATCTAAAGCGTCCCGCCCTTATACATTATACATTACATACATTATACATTTCTGCGCCTGAAATCAATTAATTCACACAGTTACTACTTTCTACATGGCGAATGGCACACAATGCACTATATAGGGGATAGGGAATAGTGAATGATTCAGTGATTCAGTGATTCAGTGTAAATATTCTTTCCATTGGGGCGAATGAAGTCTGGTTTCTTGTTAGTGTCACGTGAACCGCCGAAGCACGCAGACAGTCTGCTCCGGTCCAGAGACACGAGTCGGCAAGTATTAGAAAACGTATCAGACCCATTTGAATTCTGCACAGAATGCTATATTTTAAAGCGATATGGAGGAGATTAGGAGAAACTGCGGCTTTACAGGCTCAACAGCTCCGGCTGAGCTGTGTTATAAACTGAACGCTATTAGCTATTTAAAAAAAGGGGAGGAGCTGTTCGGTATGTCCCGCCCTGTCTTCCACCACAAACTGACTTATCGTTGTACATTTGTTTGTTCTAGCTATTTACACAGATTTATTGTTTATTCTGTATGCGTAATTCAGATATACAGTGGGTATGGAAAGTATTCAGACCCCCTTCAATTTTTCACTCTTTGTTATATTGCAGCCATTTGCTAAAATCATTTAAGTTCTTTTTTTTCCTCATTATTGTACACACAGCACCCCATATTGACAGAAAAACACAGAATTGTTGACATTTTTGCACATTTATTAAAAAAGAAAAACTAAAATTTCACATGGTCCTAAGTATTCAGACCCTTTGCTCAGTATTTAGAAGCACCCTTTTGATCTAATACAGCCATGAGTCTTTTTGGGAAAGATGCAACAAGTTTTTCACACCTGGATTTGGGTATCCTCTGCCATTCCTCCTTGCAGATCCTCTCCAGTTCTGTCAGGTTGGATGGTAAACGTTGGTGGACAGCCATTTTCAGGTCTCTCCAGAGATGCTCAATTGGGTTTAAGTCAGGGCTCTGGCTGGGCCATTCAAGAACAGTCACGGAGTTGTTGTGAAGCCACTCCTTCGTTATTTTAGCTGTGTGCTTAGGGTCATTGTCTTGTTGGAAGGTGAACCTTCGGCCCAGTCTGAGGTCCAGAGCACTATGGAGAAGTGTATCCCTGTACTTGGCTGCATTCATCTTTCCCTCGATTGCAACCAGTCGTCCTGTCCCTGCAGCTGAAAAACACCCCCACAGCATGATGCTGCCACCACCATGCTTCACTGTTGAGACTGTATTGGACAGGTTATGAGCAGTGCCTGGTTTTCTCCACACATACCACTTAGAATTAAGGCCAAAAAGTTATATCTTGGTCTCATCAGACCAGAGAATCTTATTTATCACCATCTTGGAGTCCTTCAGGTGTTTTTTAGCAAACTCCATGCGGGCTTTCAGGCTCTCAGGCAGGTGTCTTGAGGCTTCCGTCGGGCCACTCTGCCATAAAGTCCCGACTGGTGGATGGCTGCAGTGATGGTTGACTTACTACAACTTTCTCCCATCTCCCGACTGCATCTATGGAGCTCAGCCACAGTGATCTTTGGGTTCTTCTTTACCTCTCTCACCAAGGCTCTTCTTCCCCGATAGCTCAGTTTGGCCGAACGGCCAGCTCTAGGAAGGGTTCTGGTCGTCCCAAACGTCTTCCATTTAAGGATTATGGAGGCAAGGTGTAGAACCATCTCAAGGATGATCAGAAGAAATGGACAGCACCTGAGTTAAATATCTGAGTGTCACAGCAAAGGGTCTGAATACTTAGGACCATGTGATATTTCAGTTTTTCTTTTTTAACAAATGTGCAAAAATGTCAACAATTCTGTGTTTTTCTGTCAATATGGGGTGCTGTGTGTACAATAATGAGAAAAAAAAAGAAGAACTTAAATGATTTTAGCAAATGGCTGCAATATAACAAAGAGCGAAAAATGTAAGGGGGTCTGAATACTTTCCGTACCCACTGTAGGTGGCATGAAGAATGATTACATCAAACTTGACATTCTGTCATAACACAGATATATAATGGGGTTTTCTGTGTCATAGTTGTTAAATGCTCAGTCTAACTATTTGAATATCAGGTGTTGAATGAGTAACACCTGACCAGTGTCAAAGACTAAATATTTGAACGTTCACTGATTGTATCTGCACATCATACTCAAAGATGGTTACTGAAGTTAGACAATTTTCTGCATGAATCTAAATAATGGTTGACATATTTCTTTTCTTCAAATGTTTAGTTAGTCATTTTAAACCCCAGTTTTTATTTTAAGGTTTTGTTAATAATTACCAAAACCTAATTTTGTTTTGGAGTCTCCTACAACAGGTTTACATGCATCAAAAGACCAAAAACATTTTCTCATAATATACATTGAACATCACCATATTTCTCAATGATTCTCAAATGGACTGGATGGATGAATCAGTCTCTCTAAATCCCTGCTTTTTGCGAGCTACTCTGCTCTGATTGGCCAGATCTGTTGTGATTGGTCTACTGCGTACAGCACATCTGTCTCTATCTCCTGTCATATAAAATAATAATAATAATAATTTTTTATCTGAAGTTTATTCAAATCGGATGTTTTATGTGACATATAGCAGATGTCGTGCTCATATATTCTTGTGACAGCTGTGAAGTCAGTGTACAAAACACAGCACAGAGATTTGCACATCCACAGAGACTGGACATTCACTCTGCAGGTGCTAAACTTCTGTTTTTGATTGAATTTATTCTTTTTTTTACCATCAACAATAATCAACCACATAATTGTGTTTAACTGTCCAAGGGTTTTGGGGCAAGTGTAATTGTGTACAGATATTGAATTAAAAGAGACTGTATATCATTTAATAATGAAGTGCTCTGGTTATTTGAATGTAAACAAAGAATTTTTAGAATTCTAAACTGGATTGTTCAAACTGGATGCATTCAAAAATATTCAAATCTTACTTATTCTGGTTTAATTCACTGGTTCATTTACGCTTCTCTTTTCCAGTAAATCACAGTTGCAGGATATATTGCTGAAGACAAACAGACAAGGAGATGAATAACTACACAGTGAACTTCACCACACTTGAAGCATCTACAAACTCCACAACTGATTCTTTCTGGTTAATTGAAAGTCTAAGAATTTGTATGTTCAGCATGAATCTCCTGTTTGGTTTTCCTACTCACTCCTATATTATATGGCTCATCATCACAGGAACAGGAAGTGGAGTCGCATCAGAGTTCTTCAACCTCAATCTCTCTGTTTGTGAGCTTGTTAACTGTCTGAATTGTTTGTTTTATATAATGTCAGTTTGCTTTGAGGGAATCTCAAACTTGGTACTTTTTTTAGAAGGCCTATTCCTTACTGGCCGTCCTCTGTTTCAGTGTCTGATCTGTGTTGAGCGTTACCTGGCAGTGGTTCATCCTGTAACCTTTCTGAAGTACAAACCTCTCAGATATAGAGTGATCTGCTGCACTGCAGCCTGGACAACTATTCTTGGCTCCTGCTTCTGTTGCTTATTTATTAACTTGACAGAAAATGGACAAATATATAGACTTTTTTTCTCGCTGCAGTTCCTCCTCTTCCTCTGCATCCAGTTGTTTTGTCTTGTGGCTGTTCTCAGAGCGCTGAAGCAGTCAGGACCAGGAGAGAGAAGAAAAGAGAGAGAGGAGGAAAACCACATGAAGAGAAGAGCGTTTCAAATCATTCTAATAACTACTGTGAGCATGACTATCATATATGTCCCATTTGCTACAACAGGATTCATTACCATTCTAACAAACCACTATATTTATGAACTTTGGATCACATGTTTGATCTGTTTTATACTGGCTGGTTTTGTTCAGCCTGCTCTTTATCTGCACCGCACTGGGAAACTCTCCTGCTCTTGTGCACTATGAAATGATGATTTATGATTCAATTGTTATTTAATCATTTTAAATAATTGATAAATTAATGGACTTTTAAATTAAATTATTTTATGCTAAATGTAGTTTTTTTTTATTATTATACTGGAAAATTATAAATTCAGTTTTTGGAGCTGATGTATTGCTTTTCTTTTTCCTGTGTAGCCTTAAAGGGCCACAATTGCACACTGACTTATAGTTATAGCTTCATGTGGTGGTTTTGGTTATGTTATATGTGCAAGTCAGTGATCTCATTAAAAAGTTGTAGGTATTTTCATGTAAAATAAGTATAGTTAGAGCACACATTCTCAAACGTTTGCATTGAATGATAATTGACAACATGCATCTAAAATGCATTTTACGTATAAACACTAATTACGATTATCTGCAAATAATATGCTGATTTTAAATAAATAATATGCTGATATGCAATTAACCAATCAGATTTGAGGAACAAGTTTACAGTTTATGTCAAGTTTAGGCTTAAAACCAGGGTGAGGTCCTTCAACATCAGTGTTATTCACCTATCATTTCCCTCTGATTTTAGGGAAAAGTTTGGGTAGGGTTAGGTTTAGGGGTAGGGATAGGCTTAGGACTAAATTTTGGGGCAGGAATGTTATTCCAGGATCAACAAAATATGTTGATCCAGGAACGTCTTACTTGGCAAAATCACGGTGACCCATAGATATGACACATTTAAATTTTGTTCACTTTACTTATATCTAATTAAGATTAATGCATTTTTATAATTAATGAAACTAACATAAAATATTTAAATAGTGTCATCTATAAAATGTATGTAAGTTTGATCAACTCAATTTAGTTATATGTAGGAAAGAGGAGCTCCTTCTGCCCATAGGCTATAGGTCTATTTGATATGCCTATCAGACTCAACAGCTTTTGATGATACATTAAATGTTAACTCACAGAATGAATCATAAATAAATGCAAAAAAAAAAAAAAATCCATTGTAGCAATTCGCAAGTGAACTGAAGCGGTGACAGTAGATCTCAGGTGGTAGTACTCAACTCATTGAACTGAGAGCAGAATCTTTCCGATATGAACAGAGTGCGCTGTAGTGTACAGAGGATTTGAATGACGCTTCTTAGCAGACTGCATAACAACTTCCTGGAAGCTTAAGTCATTTGTAATAATATTAGCTCAAAGGGGAAATATCAGTAATAATCCATAATTACCAATTATGATTAATTATTAATATTTGGGTCAGTTAATTAGATTAACTTTGAGGTCAGCCAAATTAATATTACAAGCAATTAATCAGTTCCAACGAACTCTTCGATTATTTATTTATTCTAAGAAACGTGTATCTTTCATGGTCAAAAATAATTATTCCGTATGTACAGCAATTAGAGCATGTAACAAGATCAAGATCGTAAAAGGGACTTTGTATGCAAACAGAGGATCAGAAATCAAAGTCATAATTGTGAACAAGTTTTATTAACTAAATCACAAACATAACTAAACTAAACAAACAAACATACATCCATACATACATGCACAGGTAAAGTGGTGAGTGTTATGGAACCGGAAGCAGGAAATAGAACTCTGGAGCAAGATCTATTTTAGTATGAAAAGAACCATCAGCTTATTTCATAGCACCTCATGAAATTTATACTTGCATGGTCAATTCTTGAAGTGGTTGAAGACTGAATTCGTCGTTGGGTCCTTGAGTGTCAAATGTCACTGTATGAGTTGCAATCGTTTCTTCTCCGTTGGATGAAGAAGATAGGATGACCTTGTATTGTCGCTGTTCTCATGGCTGGAGTGCAGATTGTGGCCTACACGCTCTGGGCCGGCAGGACACAAAGAGCACATGGTGAGAGTTGCGAGGAACTCCTGAGGTTGTCCTTGATGCTAGAGTGAGCACATGTCCTGGATGCTTCGAAGCCTCCTGCCCTGGGCCTGTTGAGGCCACGCTGGACCGCACGGCATCCTTAAGGCAAGAGTTGTCCATTTCCTTCTTGGTTGGATTTAAGAAAGGCAGGCTGACTCGGCCTGTTGAGGCCTGCAGGGCCCAGTTGGGGGGAAAGGGGGTGAACCAAGTGAATCATTTTACCATTGTCTCTTGTCTAGCTTTGTTCCCTCTGAGTGTTAGGTTTTGTTCAAGTCCTTGTTTATTTTGTTCATGTTTATTTGACTAAAACTGCACATGGGTTCTCACTGCAACCTGCCTCAGTGGACTTACGTTACAAGAACTGACTTCTTTTTCAGAATAGTAGGCCACAACACAATTTCGCTTATGAGCACAACACCCATCATATGAGTCTCCTTAAACTTTTATATCATGCCAATTGCTACCCTGGTAATCCAGAGTTCTCGCGAGAGCACACGTTGAATTTGCTCAGCAAGTTACTCTGGTGTCGAGTGATGATGCTCATTAAATATGCCCCTCGATCTGAGCTGCACCAATCACATCGCGTTATCTGATATAGGCGGGCCAGAGGCGATATGACGACAGCGCTGCGACGTCAAAGTCATTAGTAAGCATTGCGAGATGGCTATAGATGAACACCAGTTGTTTGAAACGGCTTTGGCCACTACAATGAAAGATTTAGACTTTTTCTCTAAAAGAGGAACAGAAGACGGCGCTCGAATCGTTCCTTTACAAGAAGGGCGTTTGTGCTGTTTTGCCGACCAGATACGGTAAGAGTCTAATCTACCAGTTAGCTCCGCTTGTAGCTAAGCTATAACTTGTTGTGATTGGTCGTAGTGTTATTCAATTTCAAATGCATGCTTGGTGCCTCTTCTCGAGCTGGCCGATTTTCATTAGTCCACGCCAGACCATTAATCTTTTCGATTTAGGTCTGGATTTCCAGGCTTGCCAATTGCTGCATCATTTTACTAGATTTAACATTGTATCCAGTGTTGGGAGTAACGCGTTACAAAAGTAATGCATTACAGTAACATATTACTTTTTGCTGTAACGTAGTTGTGTAAGGCATTACTAATCAATTTTCAGTAACATTTTACTCAGTACATGTTCAGTAATGCTTGCGTTACAACACACTTTTAGCCCAAAATGTTATTGTTAATGTTTTTTTTTTAACGTGGGGAAAAAACAGCAAGACCGCAAGACATTAACGAATGAAAAATGCAAGCAAGTTATTACCTGTTCGTGGTCAGCCAATAGCCACGTGCGGTGTCCAAGTTTGTAAATAAAGACTAAATGACAGCTCTGTGCTCGCACTGGCCCGTGGAAAAGCAGCTAATGGGAGAATATGGTAGAATAAGACTGTAGATTCGAGAGATGGATGTATGCGCATTAACCTACTCTGTTTGTTCTCTGTTTTCTTTCTAACCAGTTAGATATGTTTAGGCGGTGTTTTCTGTCACAAGCTGTCACAAAGAACCGGCAAAAGTTATGATTATGAATATGTCAAATATAGCAAGGAGACATTTTAATTGTTTATTAATAAACAAGTGTTTCCTGTGTCGTTTGCTGACAAAGTTGACGATGCTGACTCACGATCTTCGCAGTAGCCTAGTGAACGCGCCAGAGAGAAATGCAAATTTCATACGGATTAGGCTACATAAGCAGAGAACAATCTGTTTTCTTTCGTTAATTGTTCTTTTTAAAAGTAGACATGTCTGTGAGGCAAGTATGCTGAGTTTCGGTTCATTTATGAGACAAGCTCCAGTTCACGCGCCGGCGCCTCCGTGTCCTGATTATCTCTTGTCTACTACTTCTTATTTATTAAATCCAGGCAATTGGTTGATGAAACATTGATTAAAATTAAGATACAATTAATACAAAACGAAATTCACTTTAAAGAAAGGCTTTGTGCTTTCTTTTTGAGGTCTCTGTGAAAGTTTTAAAGCAGTCTTTTAGTGTCTCTTTCAGAGTGGTCATGTCCGAGAACTGATGTGCGTAACATTGTTTTTTCCTCATAAATGCAAACACAAAAAATAAGATAAAAAGAATATATTATGTTCTGTGGAGAGCCAACCCTTCTTCATCCGGTTGGTAGTATTACTTTTGGTTTGCTGCTGTTGGAGATTTTCCTTTGCCTCATGTAAAAAGTCTGTATTTCTGTGTCTCAGTCAGAACCCAGGTTAAATCAGGATACATCAGGTTAAATTAGGCCAAGTGGTCTGTGAGGATGAAAGAGTACCTAACAAGCTCAGAGAGAAGATGTGTATAGGTAGCTGATAAGATGGTACTAAAAACGTCAATTAAAAATGATGGATGGTATGACAACACTGCAGGTGCATCGAATCATGTGACCAAAGATGTTCTAGAAAATGGGTATGACCAAAGATTTTTCCACCAATAGAATAATGTCTCCGGAAAGGTGACGCTAACGGTAGCGAGATCTCGATAGCTGATTGGCTACCTAGTGATAAGAAAAGGTATAAAACCTGAGGTTCTGACCATTGTAGATCAGATGAACAGCTGCATCTCACTTTGTTGCTTGTCAATAAAGTTACTTCTTCTGACACCTGAAAATTCGACTCTTGAGAGATTTCTTCGAGACCCGATTTGAGGACTTAGAATTTGCTACAACACTGCTTAGCCTTAGTGTAATTCACAGAATTACTCAAAAATATTTCGCTACCTAAAAGTTAAAGATTTTTTGTGTCTCGCATGCATGCATGCATGTCTATTTCCCTCCTATTAAAGCAGAATTGCGACACACCCCTTCCCACCAGGCCCAGCTCCTCGACGGGAAAGACTGTTTGAAAGACTGTTCGCCAGAAGCAGCAACACTTCTTTGTTTTCAAGTAGTAGGGAACCGTCGCAACTCTGTCGTCATAATGTTAAGCCCGCCCCGCCTACTCTATACGCGATGTGATTGGCCTGACCCAATTTAGGTTTTTACAGCTCCGAAAGTCAACTGAGAGTTGCTAGACTACCCTGGCTGCAAAATACATTTTGCTGCCTCTAGGGTGCGTCTAGATTTCTAGGCTAGATTTATTGTACTTTTTGTAGATTGTTATTCCAATAAAACACATCATGACCCAGTGGCGCCTTTTCCCTATTGATGGTTGCCACAGAGATAATAGCAATAATCTTGTCTTCCTGTCAACACAAATGTCTAAAGTATTTAATCCCTCTCTTTCAAATTCTCAGTCTATATAAATGAATATGATTTGTGGAGGAATGAACAAAAATTGTTCCAGTGATAATTTCCTTTTTACAGACTTGAGTGATTATTGATTTTAACACTTATTCTAGCAAAATGTATTCATTGAATGTGCGATAAGTCACTGCTTAAAAAGGTCTGCCAAAAGCTTGCTGTCGGACATTAAGGAGTTGATAAATGTTGTGTAAAATGTCAAGTCAAGTCAGTGAATTTAGTGGAATTAAAATACAAAATAAAGTAAAATTTGACAAAAAGTGTCTGCATTTGATGTTGAAATTAAAGCTCCAATATGTAACAATTTTGTAATAAAATTTCCAAAAATAACTTGCACAGTGTGATATATTTCTTCCAGTTGTGTACTTACAATATCTCAAAAGTCTCCAAAGATTTTTTATTTCAGAGAAATTCCGATTTTAAATAACTGTCCGTCCCGGAAAAGAAATGTCGCCTCTTAGTGACGCAATGTCCGCACTATCCTTTTTTTCCCGGTGTGGACCATGTGATATTCCACCACACCGGAACATCACATGGTCAAATGCGGAAGTGGTGGTTATAGCGTTATTGCCATAGACTGTATGGTTATAGCTGTTATGGATCACGATTACCGGTACTCTTTGGCGAGTATTGAAGTGCCAACAAAACGAAAGCGTCCATATTCGGATACACGCAGACTGTGTGACAAACGGAGGAATAAAACCCGGATAAATATCGGCCAGGCGTTTTCGAGATGGAGAGAGCTGCGTGACAATCTTGGACTTGATAGAGACTCTGCTCTCGCGAGTGTATTGATAGACAGGTAAGCAAATCAGTTTTTTCTTTTATTGTACAAGTAACGTAATAGTTACAGTAAAGATGATTTTAATAGATATGAATTAATGACAAATAGCTGTAAGTTGTAACGGGATAATATAGCATTAAATTTCACGTTCCTTGCAGTTCATTAATTATGATAACATAAAATAATACGATCAGACATACAGGTAATACAAAAACGAATAAATTACCTCATCCGTGATCATGATTCATTAATTCCATTTAGATACATCGCTAGATGGTGAAAACGCATTAAAAACGACATCTCCCATCGTCACCTCCTTCATAGCGTCATCAAGCTTCGCCTTTGTTATTGTTGGAAACTGCGCCCTCTTGTGGTCAATTTTTTACATATTGGAGCTTTAAAATCAAAAAGACGATCTGTCTTTTTGATTATAAATGTTGTCTTTTGCATACCTGGTGTTTTATGTGACGTGCAGCAGATGAGCTCATACACGCATACGTGGCATCTGAAGTCGGTGTACAAAACACAGCACAGAGATTTATACACATCCAGAGAGACCGGACATTCACTCTTCAGGTGGTAAGCCCACATTTTTTGTCAATTACATGTTTTTACAATTAATAAGCAGAAACATTTCTACTGTGTTGATTCAGTTTTGTTGTAGGGCAAGTTTAATGAGTATTTCACTGAATTTTTTTTTATTTATTTAAAATTCTTTCAAGTGAAACAAGAAAAGTAAGTGGTAAGAATAGAAAGAGGTTGTTTTTGTAGGCTATGAATTGCTACCATTTTTTTGCAGATTCAATAATGATGTGCTCTGGTTCTTTGAGTTTAATTTGGAAAATTTGTAGACTTACAGATTGGTAGTGAACTTAATTTGCACGTGTCTCTTCCCATAAATCATAGTTACAGTACATTATTATGTTTTGTCGGCTGAGGAAGATGAATACAGAGGAGATGAATAACTTTAGAGTGAACTTCACCACAACGGAAACATCTACAAACTGCACAACTCAGTCTTTGAGATAATGGACAGTCTGGACATCTGTGGATACACCATTTCTTTGTTGTTTGGTCTTCCAACACACTCCTATATTATATGGCTCATCATCACAGCAACAGAAAGTGGAGTCACATCAGAGTTCTTCAACCTCAATCTCTCTGGTGAGCTTGGTAACTGTCTGAATGGTTTGATCAGAGCACTGTCATTTTGTTTTTTTAGTCTCTCAACATTAGAATCCTTTTTACTAGGTTTTGTCATCACTGGCCATCATCATCTTTTCAGTGTCTGATCTGTGTTGAGCGTTACCTGGCAGTGGTTCATCCTGTAACCTTTCTGAAGTACAAACCTCTCAGATATAGAGTGATCTGCTGCACTGCAGCCTGGATAACTATTCTTGGCTCCTGTTTTCTGTGCCTGTTATTTTCTGACTACTTAGAACTTACATTGTTCTTGTCGGGGCAGTTCCTCCTCTTCTTCTCCATCCAGTTGTTTTGTGCTGTGGCTGTTCTCAGAGCTCTGAAGCAGTCAGGACCAGGAGAGAGAAGGAGAGAGAAGGAAAACTGCATGAAGAGAAAAGCATTTAATCTCATTCTAATAACTATTGTGAGCATGACTATTATGCATGTCCCATATGTAGTCATAGGAGTTATTACCATTTTGAAAAAACAGATTATTAAGGCACTTTGGTCCACTGGTTTGATTTGTTATGTGCTGGCTGGTTTTGTTCAGCCTGTTCTTTATCTGCACCGGGCTGTAAAACTCCCTCTTTCTTCAAAATAATAGAGTGTTTAATTCTACCAGAATGGGCAAGTTAAAGCAGCTTAATGATGCCTCCAAATATTTATTTAGCTGTGTCCAAGAATTAACACAGATTTAAATGTAGTTTTAAATGTAACATGCTAAGTGTGTAATACATTATGATTCCTCTGTAAACACTTTAGTCTCACATTAAGTTTTTTTTTTTTTTTTTTAATGTACAGTACATTTTTTTGTGGAACATAAGCTTTGTATCCAATATTTTCAACATGTTGATTCTTTTTATTTTTATTCATGGATTTTTTTTTTTTTTAAACAGCAGTGGTGTTGGAGTAGGCAGGGATTGATTGGGGATGGTATAAAAATTATTTTGAACAAGTATGTTTAGTTCAAAGCATTTGTAAAGGCTATTGTAAAAAAAAAAAAAAAAAAAAAAAAAAACTGAAAATAAATAAATGTCCATGTTTTAGTGTTACAAACTAGCCTAAACTCTTCAGAACATCTTCAAATTCCGTTAAACGAAAGTTAGAGACACGAAGTTGTAGACATTAAAGGAAACTATTCTATTCACGTGTATATAACTTTTAAGTCAGCGAAAGGACATTCAAATCAGTAGATGGAAATCTGACACGCGGTGCATTCATTTGAATGTAATTTTTTGTGAATTCACTGGAAGAGAAAGCAGGCAGTAGCCTGGCAAGCCAGACCTACATCTTAGATGTTAGGTCTGGCAACTCACCATTGTCAGGGGACAATCCGAGGGGAGGGATAAACGGCTGTCTTTCAAATTCCCTCTGCATGCAATAGGACAGCGCTATAACCAACCAGAGTGTTTTCCCAACAGCAGAGCTAGTTGATAGATTAAACTTTTACAGTATCTGGCCGGCAAAACTACGAACACATCTTCCTGTTTTAAGAATGACTTAAGTGCCGTTCTTTGTTCTTTTCTCAAAGAAAAGCTTAACTCCAAGTCCTCCAGAGTCACGGACAAAGCCGACTGGAAAGACCGCTGTTAGCCAGCAGCAGCTCTTCTTTGTTTTAAAGCA